>JARHVA010005827.1:62500-107500 GCA_037957365.1 Torreya grandis | reverse complement strand
GCCTATAGAGGAAATTATAATTTATACTTCATTTACTCCCATCATATCCAATCTAAGGACAAACTATTCCTTCAAAAGTTCATAATAGAGGCAAGTGTTGAGGTCTCACATTCTTTGATTTCTTACATTCCTAGTATTTATAGGACCAAAAGAATTTCTTATTAGCAATTACACATTTTTGTAAACATTAACTTAAGCTCCTTTGATTCATTCTTTACTTTTCACTATTACCCAAGAGACCACAAGGACTAGGGTATATTTTGAGGACTTGGTATCCCCATACACTTTTACTACCCAATTGGTACAAACAAGACCTTCCACTTAATTAGGGATGCCCATTTCACAAGCCACCCAAATAGAATATCCAATAGTTTTTATATAAAAGTCCCCAAACTTAAAAAGGTATACCATCAAAATTTATCCAAAAATAAAGGGTATAGGTTAGAGGAAGGCTTTACCTACTTTTCTTGAACCCTCTCCATCCTCTAATTTATCTTCCATGATTACCATTCCATCTTTAGTATTAATATAGCTCCCTAACAACCCTTCACTCCCTATTTATTCAACTCATGTCTAAGATACTAAGCAAAATTTAATGGTGATCCTTGCATGGATACAATAATTGGAAAAAAAATAAGAGTCAAAAAGGAAATATTTAGTTATCACTGGGAAACTTGAAGGTTGACATGTAGTTTGATAGAACCACAAACACATTAAAAAGGGTGAGAAGGAAGATAGTTATGGTTAAGGGTATTGAGAATTGTCATTGATGTCAAAGGTGCATCTTAAGAAGGTTGATGTCAAAGTTGACTAAGCTTAGTTGGTAGTATGTGATGTGACAATGTGCATTAAGAGAGCATTGTCATTGAGGTCATTAAGAGAGTGTTGTCATGAGAGAAAGAAAGAGTGAATTTGAAGGCAATTAATGCCTTATGGTTACATGAAGGTATATACCATTGATTTCAAAGTTGCCTAAGAAGCCTAGTCATGACATAAAGAGGTATGTATATAAAAATGAATGAACACAGGAATGTGAAGGTTTTATGACATTGAAGAACTCATGTGAGTTTTAAGGTGAACCTATAGGGGTAGGACCTTCAGACTAAGCCTACACCTAGACCTCTCTTGAACCATGCCTAGCCTAATGAGGTATGAAGATCATATTTCAAGGAAAGTATTCACAAGTGAGCATGGACAAAGGTGAGATAATATATTTTAGGCAAGATCACAAAGTTTGAGGTTAATACTTGAATAAAATGAGAATGAAACATAGTTTTAGGCCTTCTTAAGCTCACAAAATGAGGTCTCAAACCTGATAAGCACTTTCAAACATTCATTGGAACATATAACCTCTGAATGGGAATATAATTTGTTAAGGAGATATGGGTAAGGGTCCTAGATAATATCTCTAGGCATTGGTTTTTGATTCAAGGGATAGTCCTTTATGAATAATTGTTAACACCAAAACCTGTGTTAAACCTCCCTAAAACCCTAATAAGGACCTGATGTGAAAGATCTTGTCAAATCAGCTCATAATAGATTAAAATTACTATAAAATATATTTTATCATGTATTAAACTCTCCTATCTACCTCCAAGTGGTGGTGGTTAGTCAAATGAGAGAGAAAATGCATACATATAGGCTTATTTGTTAAGAAGTTATTGTAGCTCTCAAAATTTATACTAGTCAAGAAAATAAAATGGATGGGATATTAATATAAAGACTAATTTTTCATTTTGATTATTATTTATATGTATTTTATATCCTTAAAATTTTCTAATTTGGTCATCTAATTTATCTAGTCGTAGACAGACCTAATGGTGCAAAGATGAGAAGGTGGATTTGAGGGTCTGAGCATGTCATATTAATGAAAAAAAGTGAAAAAAGAGTTTATTTATTAATTTTAATTATTTTAATTAGTTTTTGAGATTAGGTAATATGGTAAAAATATTGCTCACATAATGACCTGTTTGGTTCAAATAAGACTGTGTGATGTAAGGTCAAGAAATTGGTTTGCAAGACCAATATTTGCCATTAGACCATATGATATTTATATTTTCATATTTTTTTTAGATATAATAATACCATTTACATGAATCAAGAGTCATGATAAGTTTATACACATATTTTGGAGGTCTACGTCACCATGACTGGTTATTGAGGTAACTTGGCATTTCTAAATGAGTGAGTTACAAAAATGTTCTTGAGCCTTTATCTCCTTAGTGAAAGTGTTCCAAGAATTTGGTGATGAACATAAGGTCATTTATAACCTATCTAAATGTTTCATTTTTTTTATTTTAGTATCTTAAGGGTGTTTAAGCTTCATTTTTTCAAGAAAAACTTTTGATGTACACAAACCTAATAGGACAATTTATCCTAAAAGAGATTTCATTGTATGAGTGAATGAAATAGGTCTGAAAAAACATGGATAAGTTTATTATTGGTCATTATCTATGTTATTTAATGTTTTTTTGTTGTTAGATAACTCCATCTATGCCTAAGAGTATGAAGCTTTGATGCTAATAAGATAGACCTAATGTAATTAGGTCTCCATGAGACCTAAAAGAGAAATGAAGCTTTATTGAGTTGTTGCAGAATAAAATGGGTCCAAATTTAATTTGAATCATGTTCATAAGATGTTAAAATACCTATTATATGTCCAATTTAATATTTTTAATGTGTGTGTCTAACTAAGTGTTGTGTAACCATGAGTATAGTATATATACAAGGCACTTTAGGCCTATTTGAGTTATGCAACATAAGAGAATAAAATATTCCATGAATGAGAAAAATGAGGTCATGAAATGAGACCATAATACTAAGGCTGAAGTATGGTGATAAAAATTCATGATTTGTTTTAGTTGGTGTTGAGTCACTTATGGAGATGGTGCTCCCTTCCAAGTAGGTGCTTGACTTCATTGGGGTTAGTGCTCCAAGTTGAGTTGGTGCTCAAAATAATTTGGTGTTTTGTTTTATAGTACTATATTAAATTTGTATATATCACATTGGGTTTTCTTCCCCTTGATGGTTTCATACTCATATGTCTGTTTTCTTGTGTTATGTTCATGCGAATGGTTATTTATGCATTTATAGATCTCAATGTTGCTTTCATAGTTCATGAATGATTAGATATAATTGAAATAAAATTATTGGTACACTGATTAACCCACCCCCCCCCTCAATGATTTTTATTCCAATATAGGGTAAGTTTCTTGAGCTTGAAAATTAGGAGGAATTATTCTCATTGACTAGCATAAGGAAGACAAGACATGGAGACATGGATGCTTTTTAAGAAGATCGTATCACCATGGTAGATGAAATATGAGGAGTGATTAAATAAATGTTTATTTTATTACAATTTTACAATAATATACTAAAGGATTATAATGTAATTGAGTCCCTCTAGAGATAAAATAGATAATGTAGAGAGTTATGTTATGACTATGTATAACATCTTGTATTCCATAATGTCAGAAAGGGCACAATCCCAACCATAATGGGTTGAATGTGTTTATATTTTATTATTATATGAAATATCAGGATGCCAAACTAAGTTTCATAGGCAAATCAACTCGATAAATGGCATACTAGCACTTAAATTTACTATGAGCACATGATGTGATGTTGGCTCATAATCATGTAAGTATCAAGTGTGCTTGTTTACTAGATTGGTATAAAGAGATGCATAGGTTAGCTCATAAATTCAAAACTAGGATTATAAATCCATTCAAATTCTCAAATATATGAGAATAATAGGCTTAAATGCACCACTATGCCAAATAATATCTAAACTTGTTTTCAAAATATTGTTACACATTATAACCAATAAATTTAAAACAAAAATAGATAGCACTACTTATAGAAGCAATGAATAAATCATATTGTTAATGAAATTTTATAGAGATAATGTAGTTCATACTGAGACACTGAATTCTTATTTTATATCTTTTGTGGCCACACATAATAATTTTATGGATAAAATTCTAATATTATTCAAAAGGTATATTATTGATTTTCAAAGTATTGAGCTAGATTTTGTATCAAGCATGAGTGAATATAAGAGATTATAGGAAAATGGAAAGTAGACACTTTAGAAGGATAAAAATAATCTCAATTTCAACCTTTGACAACTTTTCTTATATTTGTGGGATATAATATAGTATATACTTTAACAGGACCAATGTTCATGATCTTTTCAACTATTGTGCCTCCACTATCACCTTCAATGACAGTTACCAGATTAGAAGGAAATATGGTGATAATGGTCATGCATTTTATGATAGTTTCCCATGATGACATCATAATTTCCTTTTCATTAATTTATATTTTAAGTTCTAACTGCTTCATGTATGTCTTGTTTTATTATTATCATCAACTGCGGCTTATTTTGTATGAAAGAGATCTTGAGTCTAAATTAGGATTATATTTAATATATTGTAATAATGAAAAAATTGCATGATTTTTGACACATAATCCTAATTTATACACTTTAAAATTATACTAAGCCTTATGGATGAGGCATCCCCATCCTAAGCTATAATTATATGTTCACCCCTCATTTTGAAGGGTGGAGAATGTTTTCAATTAATACAAGCTAGGAATTTTTTTTATTGTTCTATAAGTTCATTTTAAAGTGTTATCTCTTCCAAAAAAATTGTAAATTATGATGAATTTTCATTAATTATAATATATAATAGGTTGTGTGTTTGTTTGCAGTTATCCAAATTAGACAAATTGTTAATTTGAATACTCATTAATTTAGATCATACATCTTACTAGCTAAAGATAGGATTTTCTATGAAATATGGTCCTAATCATATATTTAATTATATTAAATGAGTGTATTTAAACTATTTCCTTTGATGATTAATTGTGTTTATGTGTATATTATAATGGTATCAATTTGCATCGGATATTAGTTCTTGACATTTGCTCTAACTAGGATAGAAAAAAGGCTTAATTTTGGAAGGTTTTATACCTCTGTTGAGTCATAGAAAACATTATTTTTTGTCTTACCCTTCCCTCACTTTATATTTTTTGGATAGATTCAGCTTATGTTAGATCCACCCATCCATCTCAAGAAGAATCTAGACATCTATCATATATGAACCATATATGGTTAATAACCCTTCCATTCACCACTATTCCACCATGTGGTTATTTATAAAAATGATAACATAAACTTGTGCCTTGGAATGAACCTTTCATCAATCCTAAAAATTTAGGGACCTTCCCGTAAGAACCCTTGATGTGCAAAAAACCCACATCAACAAGGATGTCACTAAAAAGGTGACAATTATATGGTGGGAACCTTTTGGGAGAGTGAGAAGAGGGAGGATTTGTATCTTTGTTTTTTAAAAACAAATCAAGGGTGGATAAAATCAAGTAAAACATTTGAGTTTTGTGTGGATAACATCGTCTATGGATTGTTACCAAATAACAAATGGAAAGGAAGCAAAATTAAAATAGGTGATGGAGAGAATGAATCCATTATTGTAAACCATTCACAACAATAAAAATAAAATGCATGCTAAATATTATTAATATAATATAGGTTTTAGGAATGATAAGTCTACTGAACATCCTATTTGATATCATCTTTACCTAGGATTTGGGTTTTCAAAATTTTCTATTCAAATGCTACTACAAGAACTTAATATTATACAATTGTTCAATGTGAATGAAAGATTAATATTTATCATGCCTATGTCAGTACAAGACATTAATATTTTAATACTATTTTTAAAAAAACAATGGATAAATAATGTTAGTATCATAACCTTGTTTTTTATAATTGTGGAAATGCAAACTATTATATATTTGAATATAATTTCGTCTAGATTCCCAACAACCATTATATCTAAATGGAATTGTTGAGAGCCTAGCAATAGCCATATTCATTATTATATTTATGAAGAACATGGATAAAATATATAATGATAGGAAACATTATATTATTAGAATAATTTTATAGACCTAGGGTCCATTAGGTTACCAATAACCATTTTATCTATAGAAAAATGTTAGGAACCCAGTTGCTTGGTTCCAAACAAACTTATATAAAAAAACATGCATTTCCTTGATAAAAATAGGATTTATTATGCCTTAATAATAATTTTCATAACCTATTAGTTTTACAACATATACTTATAAATGTTTTTAACCCATTTTTTCCTACACAACATGCCCTAATTCTTCCAAGAATTAAGGAACCTCTTTTCTTTTGCCTTTTACTCTGCTCACACTTGCACTCACAACTCATTGATATCATCACCTTAATTTGAATTGGTGGAATGTATTAGTTTGTGTTTCAAACTAGTACCTTAAACCATCACCATTATAAATACCACATCCATTTTATTCAACTTTATGTTTTACAATTAACATAAAAGTGGAGTAATGACCTCCCAATTTGCATTTGAAACCTGGCTCTCCTAGCTCGCTTAGCTTTCTCTAGGAGATAATTTAACTTTTTTTTAACTTTTCATCTTTTTAAACATGTCCCATTGTAATGACCAAGTTTTAATGATAAAGTTTCATATATAACACTTTGCCTTGAATCATAGTTTTGTTGCATTTCCACTCATATGGCATTCTTGCTTGCCTACTAATCCCACTTGTCAGGTTTCCAAAATTATTATTATCTAGCTTGCCCAGATCTCCAACCTTGCCTTAGCAAGTAATTTTAGTTTTAATTCCATTTTATCCTATAAAATATAATCCATCATGTTCATTGGTCCCATTTGACCAAGTTTCTTGTTTGGCATTTCTTCCTGAAATGAATTCTTGATCATCATATTATACTTTCAAAAATCTCTCTTCTAGGTAAAAAACTTGTCAATTTCTCCATTTTCGTATTTTTCATCATCCTTGTCTTTCCTAGACCTAATAAAGGTTTTTATGGAGGATTTCATCCAATTTTCAGTTTATATAAGTCCCTAGACATAATCTGGGTTTGAAAACCTTAATAGGTTTTGTGGAGTGTTGGTGGCAAGTTCCTTTGATAATCAAAACTTTTACTCTGAATAAGTTTTTATGTCTAGGTCTAGGTCAAATCCCTTTGTTACTTAGAGTGGAAAATCTGATTAGGTCATCATGTGTAGCATTGAGGGGGTCCTAGTGTTAGTCAAGGATTCCCCAATTAGGTCTATGTTTTAGTTCATCTTGAAAGCCAATATTAATAGTGGATTGATCCTTGATTAGGTCAGGGCCATCCTCTACAGTCATTTCAATAATAATCAAGGTCCTAACCTTCAAAAGGTTATTGGGAATCCTAGGCCCCTCATCCTAGTTCTATTTATTCCTTTGGCCCCTAACTACCTAGTTGCCTTTCTATCAGAGTTTTGACCCCTCAATTCCTTACCAAAGTTTTTTTTGGGATTTTAGGGCCGCAAAACCCTGATCAAGATGTGGCTAAACCTGTTAAAATTCCTAATAGAAAAAATCAAGTGTCCTAGGCCCGATTAGGTCTTGGGGGACCCCAAAACTCATTTTCCCACTAAATACACTATTAATTTATTTCAAAAGACTTGATTAGGTCTAAGTTGCATAGGCTAGTTCTATTCAAACTTTCAAAGCCTGATTAGAACTAAATTTTTTAAAAGTGAATAGTAACATTCAAAAAGCTCAGATGCACCCCAAAATCTTGGTTAGGTTTAATAAATTACACATGTTATTTCTATTTGGGCTTTCAAACCCTAATAAGGACTAAATCTTTTATAATTAAATAACAACATTAAAAAATCCTAAATGCACCCCAAAATCCCAAATAGGTTTACCTAAGCTCTATCGACTTGCTTTCCATTTTTTTAGCATAAATTTTAATACATGTGTCAAAAATTGAAACTGTTCACATTTCTAGAAAGCTAGTTCTAACTCAGACATAATGTTAGTCTAAATTTTACTTGATCCCTCTTGGTTAAGAACATGTTAATATTCTTAATTGCATTTCACTATTCAATCTCTTTAATTCACTTTTTTTACTTCTTTCTGGTCTTATTTTGTAGGTGAATAGTGAAAGTGACAAGAATGGGAAGAGGAAGAAGCATTTGAGGCATTAATCAAGGTTTTGGATGGTTTTCGAGGAAAAATATCTCCCATGGAAGACCAAATACTAGATATTGGTTCATTTTTACAGACCAAGGGTTGGTTTTTCTTCTCCACACGAGATTTGAAGCTTGCCCATTTCATTTTCTATAGTAATATTTTGTTTTCTCTCCCTCAACTCCTCTCTTACTATCATGCTGATATTATTTGTAGAGAATAATTTTAATGAACTCTAATGTTATTGTCAAAATGATGGATAATTGATTAATTTAAGACTTGGGATTATTTATTGCATTATGTGCTTGTAAATGGTGTTTGTGGCTATTTTTTCCTTTGTCTACTCTTCCTAGAAGCTTGCACTGGCTCTAAATTTTATTTTGCAAGTATCTATTGTATTAGGGACTATTTTGTGGGGATAATTCAATCATGAAATAAAATTTTCAATGTTATTGTAGGATTTTATTTTCTTTATCTCTCTCTTATCTTTTGATTTTATTTTAATCAGTTGGTAGCTTAGGGTTTGAATGCAATTGGCAATATGAATGAATATTATATTGTTTCTATTTTTCCATTGTTGTTAATGTATTGTTGGAAATTTAATAAATTGAATGAATGAATGAATGATAAAATCACTTCTAAACATATTGAACAAAACCCTCAATGTTGATTTTTGATTGGGCAAGTTTTAAATGCAAACTTTGTTTTATTTCCTAAAAATATAATGAGCTAACGAAGGAATGAATTTAAACCCCATCCTTACCATCATAACACAAAAAACCATTTAGAAAAAAATAATAAATACACCATTTTTACATTGTTCATGTACCCAAAACCCACTAAAATACACATTTCAAATCTAGGATAGGTTGAAATAGCAAAGGTCCATTGAACACAATGCTCACAATGAGCCACTAAGTGAAGATTAGTGTACCTAAACTAGTAGATATAAACCTTGGGTATAGTCCCTAGAATATCCTTTCAAGAGAGTCAAGATATGAGATGAGCCTAGAAAGTCGGTATGTGCCAAAATACACATCAACATAAATAGCACAAGAAAGAGGGATGTCATTTAATAATAAACCTCAAAACTAAAATTTTAGTGTAAAATTTTAAACTTGAACACTTAGGAGCATTACCAATGATCAGGTAGTCTGAACGCTAAACTGAAAAGTAGATGGATAACCACATGATAAAATTCTATAGTGGCTGATTTTAAGTTGATAAAACTTACTAAACATAGAAAACCAAAGGTAAAAAAAGGGGTGAAAGGATAAATACACTCATCTACTATCTCACCTACTATTTCAACTATATTTATCAACCATTTTGATGCCATTCAAAACCTACCAATGGTGGATAATCCCACTTGGATTGGTGAAAGGATGCCCTATGAACATTATAGGGCTTGTTCATGATTTACCCAAGAATCCAAATAAATTCTACCCAAAATATACACCTAATGGGATTCAAATATTTAAGGTGCATATAAAATCTTTTAAGGATGTCATGATCTGAAAACAAGTTCAACATGAGGATGTGGTTTGTCAATTATTCCCTTACTCCTTAGGAGAGGTTTCCTATGCCTAGCATCTTGCTTTTCCCAATGGATCTATCACTTCCTAAAATGATTTATAAATATTTTAATCAATTATTTATAGTTTTCCATTGATCTAGTTTTCATATATCATCACTTTGTTACTACCCATAGGGAGTCAAACAAGCCTATGATTGTTTTCAATGCAAATTCCACAAGATTTACCAAAGGTTGAAAAAACCATACACTTAAATAAAAGTAGTTACCACACAAACATACCTAAGATATTTAATTTTAATGAGCTCCATGTTCCTTAAGAGAATGCCAATAACCCTATTATCCTTGGCCTTAGCATACAATTATTTTGTAAACATTGAGTAGAAAATGGTTCCACTAGGTTATGTAATTAGTCCTTTGCCTTCATTAGGCCATACAAGTGCTTACAATTAGATCTCCATGATTAATCATGCCTTCAACATAATACTTTGTTGATGAATCTAATCATGGGTGCCTTGTATGTAAGCTCAAATATGGTCTAAAATCCAATACCCATGATTTACATACCTATTGGCCTACCTTATT
Organism: Torreya grandis; assembly: GCA_037957365.1. Lineage (NCBI taxonomy): Eukaryota > Viridiplantae > Streptophyta > Pinopsida > Cupressales > Taxaceae > Torreya > Torreya grandis. Next base: position 97,338 of record JARHVA010005827.1, on the reverse strand, counting down.
CACCTCCTGATAAAGATTTTTCATAGGCAAACAATCAACAACTTGTTCCCATTACATACAAAAATGCTAATACCACACCTAACACTAGTGGTTGTGTTGTCTCCATTAGGAACCAACATGTTATCCCATCATTTCTAAATAGCCAGACACCTATCAATAATTCTCATAATCAATCACACCCCACTAATAATACATTTTTAAATGTTAATACGCATGTGGCTAACCCACAACCATAAGTAGGAAATCCATAAAATGTTATGGTGAGTCCAAAAGTAGCTAATTTGTTTTGAATGGTTTAAAGGTTGACAAATGATATAGTAAATTTGCATATACAAGTGACACAAAACACCAATTGGAATGTAAAAAACCCACCACCAACCATAAATTTCAACTTCTAGAGAACCAATAGATAATGGAACATGAAGACAAGTAATAAAGGTGTAGCTATCCCACTAGAAAAAATAACCAAAATAACAATAATAGTACTTATAATGTAGTCAACCTGGATGATTTACCATTGCCCACCTAGTGTAAGATACAAAATATGGTTGATCATGCTAAAATTGATAGTGAAAAACTCATTTGTGCCTTAAACATCTTTTATAAGGAAATGGACAACCTATAACTAGTTCTTGCACTTGAAAATAACTCTAATCAAAGCAGAGGAATTCCTAGTATAACTCTAGTCTTAAAGACTTAAGATTTTCCAGTTGAAATGGATAATAAGCCTAAAAATAAACTAGAAGAGGTACATGCTTTCAAATAATTTCAAAGAGGGAACAACTACCAATTGAGGAGTAAATTTCAAACTCCATTAACTACATCTACTCTTCCAAACAACACTCAAGTTATTCCTAATGAGATCTTGAGTAACAATCTCTTTCCACCCATAGGGCCTATATTGTCTTACCAACCCAATAAAAACTCTACACCTACACAAAGTGATAAACTAGTAGATCCAAGCAAACATGGATACAATATTGTAGATAACCTAAAGAAAACTAAGGCTAATATCTTGATGTTTGACTTGATTCAAATATCAAACCAAAAATACATATTACTAAAATAATTATCCATTCCTAAGGGGAAGGAAATTAATAGAACCGTTGATGATCACGTTGCAATCTACAAAGAAAAAACTAAAACTCCTCATTTCCTTATAACAATATATATTTTTGGTAAAAATGTACATAATGTTTTAGTAGATTCAAGTGCTTTTGGAAATGTCATACCTTATGCAATTTTCCAAAATTTGGGTTTGACACCTACAAAGTTAAATAAAAAGTTTGTTCAGTTATACAAATAAGAGGTAAAGGTTTTTGATGAGTTAAATCACACACACACACATGCACGCACACGCACACACACACACACACACACACACACACACACACACACACACACACACACACACACACACACACACACACACACACACACACACACACAGAGAGAGAGAGAGAGAGAGAGAGAGAGAGTGAGTGAGTTGGCCTCTAATTTGAGAGTGCAATAATTTATTAACATTTAGATAGTTTATATACTTTATGCTTATGGCATGCTTATGATAAAATATTGGTTTATAACATTGAATGATTATACGAAAATGGAATTATCTCATATGTGGATTCCATGTCATGGCATACCCAATCAAATTAGGATTGAACATGAGCCCAATATGCCTCACATGATAATAAAATATTAAAAAATGAATGAGATATTTTATGAAGAATAAGATCTTGGGGTATATGCACTTGAGAAAGAAATAGAGGCTTATAATATGGTCTCTATCAACATGTTGTCTATACAATAAAATGTATAAATTGAAGATCTACATCAAATATATGAGGATGATTTCCTCTATGCACTTAAAATAAATTTATTTCCCAATGCTGCCATAACACATGAGGAAGCAAAACTAGTTGGTCTAAGTGAGAAAAAAATCTATTGATAGTTATTTCCAGAATTGGGTATGACTAATTCAAAAATTAGCAAGATTAATGAAAGTTGTCCAAGCAAGGTTAAGGGGTTTATGAGATCTCGTGATGAGAAAACAACTATTCCAAAAACCCTATACTCATTTCTACCACTGAGGACTTGGAGAGGAGGTCTCTATCAGTTAATAATCAAGATGTGTGTCCATATGACATTGAGAAAAATAATAATGAAATCAATGTTTCAACAACATTGACTCATCAAAATATGAAGTATACAGTTGAAAATCACCTATGGATATTAAAATCTGACAATTCTATGTCTATGAGGAGATGTGGTTTTGTTGTAGAGCTCATTAACCCTAGAGAAAAGTCATATTTGGTTGCATTTCATCTACCTTTTGGTTTCACTAATGACATCGCTGAATATGAGGCACTATTTCATAGTCTCTTATTCACACTAAAGAAGAAGGTCAAGAACCTTAAGGTACTAGGTGACTCTAAACTAGTGGTGAAATAGGTAAGAGGCCAACATGCTTGTAATGACAAGAATTTATCTAGATACCACATCTAGGTATGTAATTTAATATAGGATTTGAATGCATTCAATATTCAAACCTTTCCTCATAGAATATATTATATGATAGATATATTGGCTACAACCATGATTACTATGGAACCTATATTTGACACCAAGTTGAGAAGGTTCCCAATGGATTTGGTCTATAACAATTATATTCCTGATAATATGAATAACTTCTAGGTAATCAATGATGACTACAATATAATCAACTTCATCACAAACATGGATACATTTGAGACTCAAATTTTAGATGAAGATGATGAAGAAGAGTTTGAACCTAATGAAGAAGGGGTGATCAATCTAAAAATAAATAGTATGCCCAATGTCATGGTCTCATTATAATTTTTATCTGATATGGATTACAAAGGATAAAAAGATAAATTAGCCCCCACCAAAGGTATATTTCACTAGAATTATAATCTGGGTAATGCAAATGAATTAAAAAATATGCTTGTAGGCATTATATGCCCTGGAAAAGAAAAATAAGACCTTGTTCAGGATTCAAAATATTACAAAGATATTATTTTATGGATATATGAGGAATTTAAGGTGTTTAAAACTTCTATTCTCATGCATACCATCCCTCTTAACTTGGGATTCAAACCATTCTACCAGTGGCAAAGACCAGTGAACCTATTGTTAGAACCACTAATATTTAGAGAAGTGTAAAAATTAAATAAAGCAAGGATAATCTTCCCTATAAGGTAGTCCACATGGGTTTCCAATTTGATACTAGCTAGAAATAAAATCAGAGAGATAAGACTATGTGTATACTTCTACAACTTGAACAAGGCCTTAAAAAAGTATAATTACCCATTGCCTTCATTAGATGAAGTTCTAGAGATAGTGCATAACTCTCAAATGATTTCATTATTAGAAGGGTACTCTAGGTAAAATTAGGAAGTGGTCAATTATGAGGACTAAATTAAGACAAATTTAAAATAAAGTGGGGTAAATTCACATATAATAGGATGTCATTCGGCCTAATCAATATGAGTGCCACCTTTCAATGTGTCATGGATATTACATTCAAGGATCTCATCGATAAATACATGGTCATATACATGGATGATCTAATTATATTTTGCAAGAATAGAGAAGACAACATCAAGGACTTAAGATTAGTCTTGTAGAGGTGTAAAGACCATGGAATCTCCCTAAACCCAAAGAAATACATATTTGGGGTCACATAGACTAAATTGTTAGGCCACATCATCTTAGAATGTGGTATATGTATAGATACTGAGAGAGTGTGGGTAATTTTAAAATCCCATTGCTTAGAAGCAAAAAAAGAGATGAAGTCATTATTTGACAAGATCAACTTCATTAAGATGTCCATTTGATGTTTTACAAAGATAGTCCAACTATTAAACAATATGTTAAACAAGGATAATAATATTTAATGGATGGTTAAAGCACAAGATACTTTTGATCCAATCAATAAATCAATTTTAAACACTAATGTTGATCAGTCCTAATTATACACAACCCTTGTACATCTACCAATTCACCTCAAAACACTAAGTGTAGCTATTTTCACATAGAAGAAATAATTTATAGATGAGAGACCTATCTCATTCTTGAGTTATCCTCCCTAAAATGTTAAATTGAGTTATTCAACTATAGATAAACAAGAATTTGTCTTGAATAAATCTATCAAAAAATTCAAACACTATGTTATCTGCAATAAGGTATTTGTAGTAGTGCCTAACCTAGTAGGAAAGGCTATCTTGATGTAAAATGAGTTGGGTGAGAGAAGGGGAAAATGGATGACCATTGTCTAATAATTTGACTTGTATCTATATCCAATGAAAATTATAAGATGTCAAGGACTCAATAAGGCCATGGGTGAAGTAGACCTATAGATAGGTTTTTAGCAGTACATAGTGTAAGACATTACAAATGATGACTAGTATTGAGATATAGTCTACTATTTGCTCAATAATGAGTGTCCAAATCACCTAAATTCAATTCAAAGAAGAGCCTTAAACTAAAAATTAAAAACTTCATGATCAAATTAGACATGATATATAGAATAAATCACAAAGGCATATAGCTTAGATGCTTGAAAAAGCAAGATTTAGCTACAGTGCTCAGTGTTTTCCATGGAAAATATGAAACTATTCATGGATTAGGGAGTGTTATAGCCCATTAGATATTTAGGGTAGGGTATTAATGACCACATGTTTTTAAAAATGCTTATTCTCACATCCAAATCTATCATTCTTTCTAAGTTACCACGCATTATCAAAGTACCTCTACCATGCCATTGTAGTTAGTCATTAAATTTTGGTCAATCTCAAAATGGGGATTAGACTTCATCAGAGCCGTCAATGCTAATTCCTCCATAGGATACAATTTTATACTAATGGAAACTAATTATTTTACCCATTTAATAGAAGCTAAAGCACACAAGAATAGTACAACTGATGTGATAGTCAAATTTATATAAGAAAACATTGTCACTAGGTTTGGGATGCCTATTATATCAGTATGTGAAAATGGTAGTACCTTCTAATCTATTCAATTTATTGAATGGGCCTATGAAAAATAGTTAATTCTAAACTTCTCTTCTAATTATTATTTACAAGGTAATGGGGTAGTAGAATCAACTAATAATAATTTACTGGATATAATTAATAATATTTTGGTAAGGAACCTTAGGAACTAGCATAATGTTCCAAAGTTTTCAATGTGGTCTAATAAGACTATAATGTCCTTAATAACATCACCATATCATATTTTTTACAACCAACATCCCATCTTTCCAATAAATATTAGAATCCCAATGTTATAGTTTATGAGAGACTATATAGAGATAGATGATAAGATGAAAGCTCACCTACTTAACCTAATAAAATTGCAATAAAAATGTGATGTAACCTTGCTTCATTGGAGTAAACATAAAGAGGTCATCAAACATTAGTTTTACAAGTGAGAAAAAGTGAAAGCCTTATAAATCTCTAATCTAGTACTTCCCTACGACAAGGCTCATGATAAAAAAGCGATAACATAGCAAGTTTGATTCCTTGTGGTTAGGTACCTATCAAATTTCCAAAATCTTAGGCAAGAATGCATTACACCATAGGTGTCTAACTGGTGAGGACATCCCATTGTGTGTCAATGGGTATTTTCTTGAACACTACTTCTAGGCTTGAATTAACCTGGCAAGTTCTTATAAATACATTCTCCTTCCCTTTCCTACTTTATTTTTGTTTTTTCTTACTTTGTGGTTAGTTTATTCTTATTTTACTACTTTTCAAACTTTTCATTGTTTGTTTAACCTTGTTGTTTGTCTCTTTTTTTCCTAGTCTACCTATTTTTTCTTGTAAGTTCCCTTGTTAGTCAAAATAAATGAAGAATTTAAGACATATATGTAGGTAGCTCGAATAATGTTCTGGTGTGTAATTACTTTGAGTAATTTTCAACTTTAGATTCCATTTATAAAATGGTTTCAAAGGCCTGGCTATCATATGTTTTCTAAATTTTTTTTAGTTGGGTTAAGTTTCGGTAAACATATCTAGCCAATGAACACATTCTCTCGAAACCAAACACAAAATTCACATCTTAATGGTTCATGAGATTTTCTTAGATGAACTTGCTATGATGAATATCTAAGGTGAAAAATATATATTCCTACATTTCACTTGTTATATTGGTCCCCAAACTATAATTGATATGATAAATGAGAAAGAGAAAAGATAAATTAAGACAAGAAAATAAAAACAAAAGAGCAATTTTAATAAAAACTCACTTCTTGATGATTTGGATAACTCCACCTTGGGCTTTCCAACTTGGTTGGTAGTGGAGCAAGGCCATGATCTAGATTAAAGTCAAATCTATCAAGGCTATAGATGCTTATCTTATAGTAGATCAATGTACAAGCAAGCATTCTCAAGGTAGGATTCACTATCCTAATGATTAGATCTATAGTAACTAGTCCTTTTAAGTCCTAAGAAGTGGTAATTTATCTCATTTGCACACACCCAATCAATAATAATTTTTTATTTGTTTTTTTGTCCCCTTTCATATTCTCATCTCTCAAATCTATTAATGTTCCATGTATATCCTTAAATACATATCATGGATTTGTTGACATGTTTCTATCATTTTAAAATACTCAAGAGTATATTCCAATAGAGTCTCCATTTATTTTTGATTTCACAACATGCCCTAATTATTCAAATATTAAGGAAACCTCTTTTTTACTTTTACTCTACTCCCACTTACACTCACAACTCATTGATCTTAGCACCTTAAGTTTCTTTGGTGTCCCATATCAATTTGTATGCCAAATTAAGACTTTAAACCATCACCATTGGAAAGATCATGTCTATGAATGTCAACTTTAAATTTTACATAGTGTAAAAGTGGATTTATGACCTCCCAAATTATATTTAAAACCTAGTTTTCTTAACTCTCTTATCCATTTTAGCCTGACCTAGGAGGTAATGTATGATCCCTTCAGGCTCTTGAAACATGTCCCATTATGAATACCAAGTCCGAATGGTAAAGTTTTATAAGTAAAACTTGGCCTCGAGATAGAGTTTTGTTACACTTGCACTTAGATGGCATTATTGCATGCCTACTTTCTCAACTCATTATAGTTGCTTTAGTGGGTAACTTTGATTTTTATACTAGTTATACCTTTGAGATCTATCCTATCTTATCTATCTCTCTTATTCAAATAAATTTAATGATTTACTCTTTGATCATAAACATATTTTTGAGACACTAATCCCATTTGCTAGGTATTTGGACCTATTGTTCTCTAGCTTGTTCATGTCTCTCACCTTGCCCTAATAGGTCATTTAGATTTCCATTTTATTTTGGCCTCTAAGACATACTCCATCATGTTCATTGGAATCATTAAAGTAACTTTCCTGTTTGACACTTTCCCCCAAAATGACTTCTCAATCCTCATATCATACTTGTAAAAATATTTCTCTTTCAACTGAAAAACTTATTAATTTCTCCGATTTGATCTATTTCATCATTATTGTCTTGCATAGACATAATCAGGCTTTTTATGGAAGATTTCATTGTTTTTAGATTATATAAGTCCCCAAATGTAATTGGGGTTTGAAATCCCAAATAGGTCTTAGGGAGTGTTGGTAGTAGTTCCTTTACTTATCTGAACTTTTGTTTTGACTAAGCCTGTGTATAGGTCTAGGTTAAATCCCTTTGTTAATTAGAGTGGAAAATCTAATTAGTTGATCTTGTGTATCATTGAGTGGGTCATAATTCTAGTTAGGGATTTTTCCATGACTAGGTCTACATTTTATTTCATCCCATGCACTAATATTAATTAGGGATGGATCCTTGAGTAGGTCAAGGATATCCCCAATATTCATTTCAATATTAATCAAGGATTGGGCCCTGACTAGGTCATTAGGGATTGGGCCTTGACTAGGTCAATATTAATTGAGAATTGCCCCTCCATCTTATTTTTATTTGTGCCTTTAGAACATCAACTCCTTGATCACATTTTTATCAAGGTTTTATCCCCTCAATTTCATTATTTTTATTGGGCTTTTAGGGCCATAGAACCCTAATTAAACGGTGGCTAACATGCTAAAATTCCTAATATACCAAATTAGGGGTCCCAAGCCCCATTAGGTCTTGGGGCCCCCAAAACTTATTTTCCTACCAAAATCACTACCAAGTGATTTAAAAAGACCCAGTTATGTCTAATAAGTTACACAGGCTAATTCTATTTAGGATTTCAAACCCTGATTAAAACTAAAATTTTAAAAATTAAATAGTAACATTCAAAAATTCTAGATGCACCCCAAAATCCTAAATAGGTCTGCTTGGGCTATTTTCAACTTTCCTTCCATTTTTGGAGCATAACTTTTTATCCAAGTGTCAAAAATTGAAACCATTCATGTTATTATAAATCTGTTTCCAACTCAGATGCAATGATGATTTAAATTTTACTTGATTCCACTTGGTTAAAAGCCTATTCATTTTTCTATTGTTGTGCACTATTTAATCTCATTAATTCACCTTTTTTACTTGTTTTTAATCTTGTTTTATAGGTGAATAGTGAAATTTATAGGAATGGCAAGAGGAAGAGGTGGTTGAGGCATTAATGAAGGTTGTTAGATGGTTTTAGAGGGAAACTATCTCCCATGGAAGACCAAATTCTATATATTGGTTTATTTTTATGCTCCAAGGGTTGTTTTCTCTTTTCCACACAAGAGATTTGAAGCTTGCCCATTTCATTTTATACAATTTTATTTTGTTTTTTCTCTCCTTAACTCCTCTCATGCTATCATGCTAGCAAATTTTCAAGAGAACAATTGTAATGAACTCCAATGTGATTGTCAAAATGATAGATTATTGATTAATTAAAAACTTTGGATAATTTTCTACATTCTACACATGTAAATGGTATTTTTGGTTGTCTTTTCTTTTGTCTACTTTTCCTAGAAGCTTGCACTAGCTTTACATTTGATTGTGCAAGCATTGATTGAATCAGGGACTAGTTTGTGGGGATCATTCAATCGTGACATTGAATTTTTCAATGTTATTTTAGGGTTTTATTTTATTTCCCTCTCCCTTCTCTTTTGATTTTATTTTAATCAGTTAGTAGCTTAGGATTTGAATGCAACTGGTAATTTGAATGAATATTTGTATTATTGTTAATTCTCCATTGTTGTAAACGTATTGTTATAAATTTAATCAATGTAATTAATTAATGATTAAATCAATTACAAACACATAAAATAAAACCCTAAATGTTTATTTTTGATTGGGCAAGTTTTAAATGCAAACTTTGTTTGTTTGTTTTTTCTACAAATGTAATGAGCTAATGAATGAATGAATGTAAACCCTATCCTTGCCATCACAACACAAAAGCCTATTTGGAAAACAATAAAAAACATATAACATTTTACATTATTTAAATACCAAAAACTCACCAAAATACATGTTTGAAAATTAGGATAGGTTGAACTAGTAAAGGCCACTTTAAATGTAATGGTCACAATTAACCATTGATTGAAGATCAATGCGACTAGACCAGGTAGATATAAACCTTGGGGAGATTTCTTGAAATCTCCTTTAAAAAGAGGCAAGTCATGATATGAGACTAGAACATTGGAACATATGAAAATTCATGTCAACAAAGCCTAACAACCACTTGGCTCCCAAAAAATATTATATATTAATAAATGTTTGGAACCTAGCAGTTATTAGGCTCCCAATAATCATTATATCTAATTAATAATGTTGAGAACCTGGTGTAGCTAGGCTCCCGATAATCATTATATTATTTAAAATATTATGATCTTAGAATTCATTGGGATATTAATAAACAGTATATATAATAATAAATTTTGATTACCTAAGCAAACGTCAAGCTCCCAACAAACATGGTAAGTAGATATGTATTATTGGAACCTAGAAATTATTAGGCTCCTAATAATAATTAATATAATTTATTTTAGGAGCCAAGTGACTTCATGGAAAGATATCAACCATTATATTCCTAACATCAATTAGTAAATAATTTTTTTTATATAGCATTTGTTAATATCCTAACAACCATGATATGTAATTACAAATATATGAAAGCTAGCATTTTCTTGGCTCATAATAAACATTATATATAATTAATAATGTTGGATAACTAGTGTTTTCTAGGTTCATAGACTTGTCATATATAAATAATAATGTTGGTAACATTGCAGTGTTTAACCATTTTTAGATATGTGGTGTTAAGGGTTAAGATAGCCCATACACAAGGATGAATAAAACTATTCTATAGTAGACCAATTAAGTTAAAACTTGGATAAATGAATATTATGAATTAAAATACTGATATTAATAAATATATAAAGTTCCAAATTCTAAATATATTCTATTTAATACAATGCCAAGGATAAATTATACTTAGCTAGATTTATAATGTGTAGGCAAATCTGAGTTGTACATAGTTGTAAGTGTGCAGGATCAAAGTTATAATATATTTATTGGATTATATAAAGATATTTTAGGATCCATAGACACTACCATCAACAATATTATCCATGTTAAAAAAAAATTATCCAATATGAAATATGTGATGGATTACGATGTAACCAACTTCATTGTTATAGGTTTTATGTCACCTTTATATATATGTATTCATAAATGGAACATAGACTGTATTTATATTCTTATGGATCAAACCATATATATTTAACCTTCTTCGCCCTTAGTATGTGTTTACCAAAAAAAATTTATTGGGCTTATGGTGTCGAACTGACCTCAAAAACCCCTTTGTCAATGAGTGTTTCTTATAGAGCCAATACTCTAAGGAGGACCTCACACTTATGTAGTTATCCCATATGTGTGTAAATGTGTTTGATGAATGGTGTAATATATTTATGTATGTATATATTTGTGTGTGTGTATGTATGTAATGATATAACTTGTAACTTGAAAAATACCACTCATGGGCTTCTCTTTGGATGTTTCAAACCTTTATATGAATTATCCTATGGTTGATAAATAAATAGGGATGAATAGTCCAAAATAACTTAGTTTTGTGATTGATTGAGTGAGTATTAGTAGGTGCTTGCTTAGTATTTGTTAGATCCATAATGAGAAGGCTTAGACTATTTATACTACCCCTTTTAAAAAAAAAACATGGTAGGGTTTAATAAGACAAATAGTATGAATCATAGGTTTTGAATAATTTTTAATTTGGATGAATTTTAATTATTGGGTACTAGATAAGGTTTTGGACATTAACACCGACACTAGTGTCCATGTATGGTCGATAATATCTAGAATAATATAAAATAGCTAAGGATCCAAAACTAATATGAAGGATGTATATTAGGTTTTGAGATTTCTATACTATAAAAGATATCTAGGTCAATAGAATTATTAGGATCAAACTATAAAATAAACAATCAGGCACAGTGAGATGGTGATTGTGATCCTTTTGGTAGTGGGAAGGTCCATAACTGAAGGATATATTAATTATTGATATTTTTCAAATGTACAAAATTGAGATGTTATAAATATCTAATTTTAGTATCTATATTCCCCCACCCCACCTTAATATGGTAATGTATAAGGATGAATTTACTAGGTTAAATGAAATAAATGAGCACCTGGGTATGTGCAACACACCTTGCCTTTGGTTGAGCCCACTTTAAGAATTTTTTTGGGGTGTTACTAAAACCAAGATCATGTTATAGTATAAATCATACATATAATCTAAAATTTGAAATAACTAAAATAATTAAAAGGAAAGAGAGAAAGGAAGGAGTACACTTGTGTGTCAATGCAACCATGTTTCCCCTTTGTATTTTACATGGTAAATATTATTCCTTATGAATCATTGGAGTTGAGAGAGATCAAAACCTAAATCTTAGAGATTTGAAAATAGATTTTGGAAGGTAGTATTCCCTCAATCTAGTGTAAGCATGAGTTTTGATATGGCCATTGAGATCACTAGATCTCAAACGTACAACTTAAGTGTGAATATATAATTTAGTGAGGGTGAGTTATTTAATCAACTCATCCTAAAAATATGGTGAGGTAGGGTGATTTAATCAACCCAACCTATAAATCTAGTGATAATTAATTAATAAATTCAACCTATAAAGAGAACCAAATTCTAAAGACAAAAAAGGTTTTTGTAACAGTACTTCCTAGTGTAAAATGGTGTTTCTTGGTGATAGTAGTATGGAGGTATAATTGGTAAATTTTAATTTTTTTTTTTCACTAGCATGGAATATGCACTTCCATTATGTCTCAAGTTGAACTATCTATCAAGATGTAACATCTGCTCTATAATTGTGTATAATATATGTGTTATAAATATAAAAAATATTTGTCCCAAATATGTGAAAAATTGGTGCAAGGTATAGGATTTTAACCCAGTGTATACTTGAATCATGTGACTATAGTAGAGCTTATGAAAGTGTGTATGTCATGTATTTATGACATTCCCCCACTAAAATATAAAGATATTGAAAACTAGGTAAGTGTGGAGGTCGTGTATTTATGACACGCCCCCACTAAAAATTAGAAATTGTGTAAATGTGGAGGTTATGCCTTTATGACATATCCTAACTAATATACACCCCCTTTTGAGTTTAGGTAAATAGAATATGGTAGGAACCTTACCTAGAAATGATAAGGTAACTATATATGTTATATATGAATCATGTAGTATATAGGAGTAACATGTCTAAGTAAATATATAAATGAATCATGAAGTATGTGATCACATAAAGATCTAAGATGAATGATATGTATCATGGAATAACCTAGAGAGTAATAATACAAGATCAATCAACAATCAATAAAACATAAAAGAGAACTCAATGTAATGCCAAATAATGGTCCAAGGAAATTGCATACAAGGGGCATGTTCAAATGTCACACAGTCCAAAGGAAATGACAAATTAAAATGTCCATTTAACATAAAATGACATATTCAAATGTCCAAAAAACATAAAATAGCATAAGGTCCAATAGGAAAGGAATACATTTAAAATTTTCACAAGAAATACAATAATAATCAAAGAAATAAACTCAAATAAATGACAATACAAATAAATGAAGTATAAGCAACCAACATAAGCATATCATACTAGTCTCTACCTATATGTGTTAGCAAAAAAATCATGTAACATAGAATATAAAATACACTGTGAAATAAATTATCATGGATAGAGATATGTGTAAGAGTTAGTATATAAAATCAAACATGATTATGTAGAAATAATCAAAAAGGATATGTACCTTGATCAATCGTCATCAATGAAGATGATGCCCCCAACTTACTATATTATGTAGGTGGGGGAGAGGTCTAACATATATATGTGCATATATCATGTGTTTTTAGTATGCTTTTATCACACTCAACTATGAAATAAACCTATATATGTATATAAATGATATGTTGTTGACTAACATGAAGGAAACAAGCCAAGGAGCTAGTAAAGATGGGAATGTTTAATAGTTTTGTATTTTTTGGGTTATTTGAATATTTTTTTATTTTATTGAATATTTGATTTTGTTTTAATTTTTATTTTTTATAAAGTAAGGGCTAGCCAATTATCCCATCTAAGGGATACTTATAAGGTGATCTATACTCTAAATATGGTAAATAATATTGGTGATACTACCAAGGATCATTTATAGGTGTCATATCTAGATCTAGAGAGTCAGTAATAATTTGTGTATGCCTCATAGGAGTATATGGCCATGAGTTAGTAGTATTCAATATTGTTATTCATGGAACCCATTATTGAGTGATCTTTATTTTATTTGGAGAAGCAGTAATTGTAACATGTTTAATTTTTATATGTAATTGGGTATGATGTGTAGGAGAACATGAGGATTCTATAGAGTCCACTATAAATTTTTGGTGCAAAGGTCTCTCAAGTATATGCCACCTAGGATAGGGGATTGCACTTTCCTATTTCTTACCATAACATATATGATTAATATTAGTAGGTTTGATAATTAATTGTATGGGAGTAAACTTCTCTTATTCAAGTTGATATGGAATTTTGGAAACTGTGACTACCCTATTTGTATGAATGTATTTAATAAACCCATGCATCGTTGAAGGTATTGCATAGATTTTATGTGTCTTTTCATCCCAATAACATATCAAATACTCCCATTTATTGTATAACTAAAAAGTTAATATCGATATGTATTGGACTAACCTATAAATGTAAGTCAATCTCACTAATAATGTGTTATGATGTCCCATCAAATACTCTAATTATTTTGGTTGAAAGGTATAAATAATCATATGAATATCCAAAATGTGTAACTAACATCATGGTACATGTATTAAAACTAGAATCATTATCAATCATAACACTATGTATAAGCTGATGATCAAGGTATGATCGAATAAATAATGAATAAAAATATGAATCATTGTCTACAATTTCATTGCCATCAAAAGAAATGGAGGGTCTCTTAACTATAGGAGGTGTTGTGTCTATATAAATTCCAATAATCCATCTAATGGGTGCCCATAATGTGGTGGAGGAGGATGTTTATGATATGCCATTTTCACTTCCATGTCTTTCTTAGAATGATCTTGTAATGTATTGTTAAATATCTTCTAGTTTTGATTGTCACTAGGTTGTGAACTAAAATCCTTTGGAGGATCATTGAAGATTATTTATTTTTGGTATTGGATATTGTTTTTTAATGTATAATATATTTTTTTTACAATTTCTAAGTCTATTAAAACTAGTAATTGGGTTAAAGTATTAATTATTCCCACCAAATATGTGGCAATAATTCTTCCATCTAAGTTTTCACCATTATTGGAGGTGGATAAAATAGCCTTTGATTTTTTATTGATTTATTTTTGTGTATCATGTAATAATGAATTAATCAATACTTCATTTGTGTTTAAATGGTTGACTAATACAAATTTATCTTCTATTTCAAAATAAGATTTGTTAACTCTGAGATTTGACTAGGACTCTAAGACCTAAAGGAAGTATTCTTGCACTAGATATTGAGTTTGATAAGGATAAATTGTATTCTTATAAAGGATGTATAATTCATGTCCAAGAAAATATAAAATGCATGAATTCATTTATTGCATTCATTCCATCATCCCACATTTTACATTACTAATTCACTACTAGAGTGCTCAATATATAGGAAAGGGAGAGTGGGGTAGACAACACATAATGGGCATGTTAACACTATGTGCACACACCAAATTTGAGTTGGTAAACACTCATAACACAAGCCATGTTTAATACACTCATGGTGGGGAATGAATAAATTATGTACTAAACACATGCGCACATAATCAAGCTCATTATTTTATACTAAACACATTTTCACAGTATTAATCCCTATGTAAGCTTAAAGTATGAAAGGAACCCAAATTGGAAACAAGTTTGGGTGAGAACCCTTTTCACACCAACACACCCCCTTGAGCATAACTTAGGAGGAAATTAAATTATAAACATGCAAAAAAAACATTAGGTCCTAACATCAAGGCTTGATGTAGTGACCTTGTACAAAATGATCCCCTTAAGCATAGTAGAAACAAATAAAAATTGTAGGAAAAAACTCCCACCTATCATAGGATTAATGAACAAGGTCATGTGACTCTCCCTAAAGTAGTGTGAAGCTAAGTGTCCCTATGGACACCAATATATCTTACCTAAATACATAGATGTTGAGGCATTGTAATTGATAAGTCTGATTATAAATTGGTGTTGAATATGATAATCACTCAAAATAAACATGGATCACCAAATTACTAGGTAGTATAATGAACCTAAAGAAGCATTACCTAAACACCCTCCCCTCAATTAGAACTAGGAGAATATATAAATGCTTGTCTCTACCATATAAGATAGTAGAATTGGTGACAAGTGAACATAAATATGGTGTCACTAAAAAAAGGTCACCAAGATGCAAATAATTACATCAAGAAGTAATGGCTCCATAACATGTCTAGATAAATTATCCCACAAACCTAATCAAAAAACCATGCGTGTTAATAAGTGAATGAGTAAAAAATCTATATGAGTGGATAAATCCACTACTCAAACATCACCCTGTGATCATAAGAATCCAAGAAGGGAGGTTAGTAACATGTAAGTTCAAGTAAACAAAACTTAATTAAAACACACTAACACTAACACTTATAATCCTAGATCTTAGGGATGATCTTAGTTAATAAATCCAAATGAAAATCTTAACTAAAATACAAAAGACACATAATCATTCACCTTCCTTGGGAGATTCAAATGCATTGTTGAGTGGCTTGCTCAGTTTGTGTTCAAAGAGTCTTTAGCAATGGAATTTGTGTAACTCCCTCTCTCCTTGGAACCATTATTGATTTTGTTGGTTTAATGTGGCTTGGCACAACATTTTGGCATTATAACACTATTGATATGAATCTCATGCAACAAAACCTACATTATAACTCTATAATATCTAATCTTATAATTTAATAGGCAAGAGCTTGTATTTATAGGCTTAAGAAATAACCCCAACCCAAGGTGAGATAAGGTGTAGTTTAAACATGGAATGAGTTAAAACCTAACCTAAGTGAGTCAAGACTAAATCTAGTAGAGTTAATAATTATCAAGTGATAATTATTTTCAATGAAGAGGTATGGGTATCTAAAATGAGATATTTTAGAATATTTTCCAAAAGTCTTGACAATTCATAAAGGTAATCATGAAAGGCTAGGATATTTCATATTTTTGAATTTCCTTTTTTAGTAATTCATTAATTACACATGGATAATTCAACTAGGATTTTAATTTGTTTTAGATTATTAATTAATTTTGATTATCCATTTAGATCTTTTAATATTTGATTTTATTTGTGCAAGTGCCCCACTTAATAGATCCATAGGCTAAATTGATTTTTGTGATGCCACATGATGATTAGGGATGAATTTGTGAGAAGTTGTGATTTCATATGGTAGGATACCCCAATCAAGGATGTCACAAAAATATATTTAGCTTTGATGAATAATGAACAAGCAAATTTGGGACATTTAGTGATTCCTAAGCTTATTTTACAATGGTTGGTAGGAATCAATTTGATGTCTGGTCGAAGACCATTTATGGCCAGCTTTAGGTGTATACACACCCTATAGATATAAGAACACCCTAGAATAGCTCTAAAAATTTTAGAGACTATTGATAGGTGATATAGATGTTAAAGATATAATTGAGGATAAAATAGATAATAATAATAATAAAGAAGTGTGTAAATATGAGAGCATAGACACATGTTATGGAACTATCTCAATGTAGTTGAAAGATACACTAATGAAAAATGAGACATGTAATAGTCCTCAAATGGGTTTTGGCAAAAAAGGTGCCTGATAAGATACTCATTTACAATGGAGAAATATATATATTTTTATTTTTTGAGAAAAATATGAAAAAACTCAATGTGCTAGGAAAGGAAACTTGAATAGTGTCTCCAAATATGAATGAAAGGTTTTAAGAAAAGGGTATTAAAGGAGACATGATAAAAACTAAAGTGTGATAAATTATACTTTAAAAATATGCATTTAATGAAGGAGTGTCTAATATAATGTGATCATGTTGGATGAATTTTGTATAATGCCAACTAAGCATGTAGACTAAGCAAGAGCATGGATGTGGAAAAACTAATTCCATGGGGAGTTTCACCACCTATGAAACTAGGTCTTACCCACCAATATTCGTCAAATGAAATGATGAGTTACATAGTGTAGTATAATTTTCACCACAAATTAATGAGTTTTTCTCTAAATGTAGTAGAATGGCTAACTATAGAGGTCTGCCAATGTTTAGTAGAATCTTGAACAATGACAACTAATTTGTCTTCTTGTATGACCCTGCCATTGACTAACTGATTTGGTCACATGTGTAATTTATGTTTTATGTGACAAAAAAATGCTTAAAAAATTAAAATTAATGTCATTATTTTCTAATTTTCCTTGACCAATGGAATTTACACATGTTCAATGTTTTATTTTTTGTGAAGAAAAAGATTTTAAAAAAACTCAAATGTTGACTTGGTGTGTGCCAACGAAATCTGACCACATCAATTTGTCATATTTTTTAATATTTTATCTGTGTGTGAGAAAAAATAATAAAAAATCAAGGCTTGAATTTGACCAAAGCACATTGGTCAATTTCTTTTAGCATTTTATAATAATCAATAAAATTAAGATAACTTTTACATTTCTTAATGAAATTCAAAATTTAAAAATGTTTTAGAAATTTGAAAACAATGTGCACAAAACCTAGAAATTTTATTATCGATTGTTTACAGTTTGAAATCCATTTGAAAAATAACATATTTTTTATGATAAAAAAAGTAAATTTAAAAAAAACTTGCATTCACATGTTCAATTGGGATGAAATAGGTAGTGAACCTACATTTCTTAGATAATATAGATATGATGGTGATCATTTAATTACTCCTAAAATCTTCAAAAATGTACCTACAAAAGAAACACTTATTGAGGAACCATCCCAAATTGATATTTTTTCTAAGACTTACTGATTCCCAGTACCATCCTTGAAAGGATGCAAGAGAAGAGCATATTTAATATTAGAAATGATCTCCTGAAAGGTTACCTAATGTCCCTCAACCCATCTTTGTAACATGTAAAATTTGGATACAACTCTAAGACATAAAGGAAGCACTCTTACACTAGAGATTAAAAGTGATAATAATAAACTATATTATTATCAATAATACAAAATTAATATGCAAGATAAGTGAAAATTCAATTCATTGATTTCATTCATTCCACATTTCATGTTACCAATGCTCCACTAAAGTGAGCAATCTATAATAAATAAAGAGTGGGTAGGAAACCCATAATAGGTATGTCAATGAATTTTTCACACACTAAAGTGAGGTTGGCACCCATTCATAGTGGAGTGTGCACCCACTCATAATGGAGTGAGCACCCACTCAAAATTCAAGTCATATGTAAAACACTCATGGTGGAGTATGATTAGATTGTGTACTAAACACATGTGTACACTATCAATCCCTAAGTAAGCTTTAAGTGAAGAAGTGTGAAACAAACCCAAAGGTAAAACTAATTTAGGTGAGAGTCCTTTTCACACCAACATTAAAATTTTCCATATTTGATAAATGTAAATAGAGTTTCCAAAGGAAATTGAAAAATTAAGATCTACATATTACTAAAATCAAAAACCTTATGAAACTTAAAATCCTAGATCAAGCTAGGAGTTGTGTGAAAAGACGTAGTGGTTAGGTTCACCAAATGTTTAACCCTTTTTATATATGTGGTGTTAATGGTAAATGGGATAGAATAACATATACATAAGGATGAATAAAACTATTCTATATCAATATAATTAATAAAAAACTTAGATAAATAAATATTCTAAATTACAATACTGAGATATGTTAAATAATAAAGTACCAAATTTGAAATATGCTATATTGATTATGATTCCAAGGATAAATTATACTCATCTAGATTTATAATGCATAGACAGATATGATTTATACATAGGGGAAAGTTTCTAGGATTAGGATTTTTAGACAATCATCAAATTCTAGAAATGATGCTTCTGGAGCTGCAAACACTACCATCAACCTTTTCACACTATCAATGATGTTATTATTTGTGATGTAATGTTATTATCTAGTATGTAATATGTGTTAGATTGTAATGTGACTAACTTTATTTTCATGGCTTTTTATCCCCTTTTTGTTGATGTATTTAGATCTAGAACACAGGTTATATTTGTCTTATTATGGATCAAACCCTCACTCTCCACCCTTATTTACACTTGGAAGGTGTTTGCTAAAAGTGTGTTAGTATGCTCATAGTGTCGATCTGACCTCAATGACCCCTCTCTCAATGAGTGTTTCCCACATAGCTAATACTCTAAGGAGGGCCTTAGACTTTCGTATTTCTGACCTATGTGTGGGAGTGTGTGTGAATAATGATGTAATATGATATATGTAGATGCATGAAATGATGTGGTGGACTAGTATTTGGATGCTTCATAACTTTTGTATGACTACTCCTATGACTAATAAATAAATAAGGATAAAAATGTTAGAATAACTCAGTTGAGTGATTGATTGAGTGTCCCTTGGTAGGTTATTATTTGGTATTTACATTTGTATTTATACCACACCTTTTTAAAATACCTAATGGTAGGGTTAAATAAGACAAATATTTTGACCCCTAGGTTTTGAATATTTTTTAGTTTAGATGAATTTTGAGTACTAGACACTAGATAATGATCTAGATACTAGAGTCGATGCTAATGTCCCTCTATGGTCGGTAGTGTCCAAAAGCATAGAAAATAGTTGAGGATCTAAAAATGACAGTGAAGGATGAATACCAAGTTTTGAGCTTTATATATAATATGGAAGATATGGATCTTTAGAATGATAAGATTCAGACTATAAGATAAGTAATTATACACATTGAGATGAATGCCAGCATTTTAGTACTAGGAAGGTCTAGAAATTAAAGGTAGAGCATCGATTGGTATTTGTCAAATGTACAAGACTGAGATCCTATAAATATTCAGTTTTTGTATCCACAAGCAATTACTAGCCTCCAAACCACCATGATATGTAATTATAAATGTTTGAAACCTAGAGGGTGTTAGGCTCTTAACAATAATGATATGTGATTATGAGTTTTGGAAAGCTAGTGTCCACTACATTCCTAACATTGTTATGTGTAAATAAAAATGTTGGGAACCTATTAGTTTCTAGATTCCTAATGACCACAATATGTAACAAACAATGCTAGGAACCTAGAAGTTTTTTGATTTGTCTTTATTGAATGAAGAATATAATAATAATGTTTCATTTTTTATCAAATATTCTTTCCAAAATAGAACTATAATATTCTTTTTATGTTAAGATATGATGAAGATGTGTAAAATCATAATAATATTATTATCCTATGATAGAAATATTAGAATATGATAATATGGGAATTTGATATTAGTAATATTAGAATATGATAGTAGTAATATCAAAATCTAGTAGTATCAATATTAGAATTTGATAGTAGAAACATTTGAATCTATTAGTATAAATATTAAAATCTGATAATAGAAATCTTGGAATCCAAAAGTAACAATCTTAGAACTATTTTAGTCTATAATTTGTAGAATATGTCAAAAAATGAATCAAAATGTGTTTTTTGTTCTCTCATTATCTTTACTTAGTTTTTAGTTTGGTTGCAAATTTTATTTTATTCTTCTCAAGTTGTAGTTTTCAACAATTCCTCTTATTATTTCTCCTCTTTCTTTCTTTTTTTTGGTTCATACCCCATCATCCTAACTCTTTTAGTTTATATTAAGTGTTATTAATAAAATCTTGGATGCATATTATTTGTAACTAATCCCATTTCCTATTTTAATTATTTAACATATATAATAAGTAGTAGTGGACTTCAGTCTATTAGTTTAAATTTAAAAAATTGTGTAAGAGGAAGGATAATCTATTGAATATTTTGCATCGATTTGTGTTGAAAGGAGGTTTCCCCCTTGAAGATGAATGTGATATTTTATAGTGTGCTTATATTATTTCAATAAAATATTTCTATCTTCATTCAATTCAATACACATTTGGGTAATTACATAAATTTTGAGGGAGATGGGTGTGGTTAACATGGACATTATTTTGTGAAAATGTGATTTCAACGAAAATGTGTACGTGATTTTATGATTTAGGCTCAATTATAACCAAACCTAAAGCCTGTACAGATATATATATTTTTTATAATGTGTAAGGCTTTGAATCATTGTAAGTTGAACAACTGAAAGTTAGGTTGTATGTTTACTAAAATAAATGTTAACTATGATGTAACAATGTAACTCAACTTATAATTTAAATTTATTTTAATAAATATAATAAATCAGGGCCAATTTACATCTATAATTTATCTCTACACTCCACAAATTACAATTTAGAAGATAATTTTTCAAAATTTAATTTGGTCAATATTTAGTCATTTTTAGGATTTTAATATTAAACTTAAGGCTTTTAGGGTGTAAATTTTTTTACCAATGTCCATTTTTTAGAAAAAAAAAGATAGATTTTTTAGGTTTTTTAATCTTTATGTTTTCTTTCTAGCATTTATAGGACATATAGGTGTGTAAAAAATAAATTTTATAAACCAGTGCACACCCAACCACCCATTTATGTTGATTTTACTTGTGATTATGTCCATTATAATCCAAAATCAAAATATCAACAACATATTGATTTGAAACTAGGGTAAATGGGTATAATTGTAGGCACATTTATGCATGGTCACCCCAAATTCAATTCAAATTCATTCCAAGGTGGTGTGAATGGGGAAATATTAGTGACCTACATATACCTAACAACCCCTTTATGGTGATTTTAATTTTAATTAGGTCCATTATAGGCCAATGCAACACAAAGACACCATATCTAATTATGACTAGGGTAAATGTGAAAAAAATTAGGTGCATTTGTCCATGAACACCCCATTTCTATTCAAATTCAGGGCAAAGATGTGTGATTGGAAAAATGTAAGCTACATGTTGATTTTACATGTGATTAGTTAGCTTATATGATAAAATCAACACAAAACCACCATAACCACTTGTGAGCAAGTAATGCAAACATTTTTAGGTACATTTGTGCATGATCATCCCAATTCATCATCAAATTCAAGACAAGATAGTGTTATGGGGGCAACATAAATCACATTAGTGATATGGGAATACCCAATCACCCATTTATATTACTTTTACTTGTGATTGAATCCCTTATAATCTAAAAGTGACACAAAAACACCATATCTAATTGTGACCAAGATAAATGCAAATGATTTTGGGAATTTTTGTACACAGTCACCCAAATTCACTTTGAATTCAAGCCAACTTGGTGTCATTAGGGAAACATGGGTCATATTTGTGACTCACATACACCCCAAAGACCTCATTATGACATTATTATTTGTGATTATGGGTAATATAGGATAAAATAAACACAAGAACACCATATCTATTTGTGATTAGGGGATATGTGGACAAATTAGGGTGCATTTATGAGTGATCACCACAATTCACTTGGAATTTAGGATAAAGTGGTGTGATTGGGGTAAATTACTTTGTGTTATTGACCATATCAGCTTGAACCACCCCTTTATACTTATTTTATTTGTGATTACATCCATCATAGGCTAAAAGTGACACACAAAAAAACATATCCACTTGAAATAAAGGAAAATGTGGATAATTTTGGGCATATTTGTGTATGATTATCCCACTTTGAATTGGGACAATGTGGTCTGATTGGGGTAATGTAAGTCATATTGGTGACCTATACACACCCAACCACCCCTTTATGCCAATTTTACCCATGATTAAGTCCCTTATATGCTAAAAGTGACATAAAAACACCATATCAACATGTAACCAAGACAAATGCAACTAATTTAAGGCACAATTATGTGTACTTACCCTAGTTCAATTTAAATTCATGACAAAGTAGTATGATTAGGCTAGTGTAGGTTATATTTGTCACCCACACAAACAAAACCATCCCTATATTCCATTTTTACTTGTAATTTATGGGATTTTAGGCCAAAATCAACACAATAATATCATATATTTATTCCATTTGTGACCTAGGTAAATGTTCAAAATTTACAACACATTTTCATGTAATTAATCCAATTCACTTGGGATTTAGGACAAATTAGTGTGATTGGGGTAAAGTGAATTGCATTGCTAACCAACACACACTAACCACATCTTTATGTTTATTTTATCTATGATTAGATTAGGTATCTTATAGACCAAAAAGGACACAAAAATAACATATACACTTGTGACCAAGAAAATTTGATTTTTTACCATAATTATGTATGATCACCCAAAATTACTTCAAATTTAGGTTAATATGGTGTGATTAATGAAATTTACTTCACATTAGTTATTTTCACACACTAAAACACACCTTTATGTCAATTTTACTTTTGATTAGGTCCCTTACATGCCAAAAGAGACACAATAATATCATATCCACTTACCACCAAGAAAAATATAGATAATTTGGGGTACATTTAAGTGTGATCCCCCTAATTCACTTTGAATTCATGCCCAACTAGTTGGATTGGAGTAATGTAGATCAAATTGGTGAGTTATTCACACCCAACCACACCTTTATGTCAATATTATTTGTGATTAGGTCCTTTATAGGCCAAAATCAACACAACATCACAATATCCAATCATTTACCCAAATCTAAACACTTTAGCCTAAATTAGAGTTATTTCACTTAAATATTCCCAAAATTATATAATTTTTCCTTAGTTTCAAGTAGATATAGATTTTTTGTGTCAATTTTTGTATATAACAAAGCTAATAACAAATGAAATTAGCATAAAAGGGTAATTGGTTGTGCATTAGTCACCAATACAAATTGCATTTCTTAAATCACATCATTTTAACTTGAATTCCTAGTGAATTTTGAGGGATAGAGCTTAAATATGCCACAATTTGTCTAAATTTCTCATGGGTATAAGTGAAAATGGTGTTTTTGTGTTTCTTTTGGCCTATAATCCCAACAATCACAAGTAAAAATGGCATAAAGGGGTGGTTGAGTGTGAGTGGGTCACCAATGTGACCTAAGTTACCTCATTAACACCATTTTTCCATGAATTAGAATTTAATTGGGATGAACATGCACAAATGTGTCCCAATTTTCCCTAATTTTCCTTGGTTAAAAGTGGATATGTTGTTATTATGTCACTCTTGGCCTATAATGTACCTAATCAAAATTGAAATTAGTATAAAGTGGTAGTTGGGTGTGTTCAAGTCACTAATACAACCTACATTACCCCACTCAAACCACTTTTCCCCATATTTGGAGTGAATTGGGGTGATAGTAAAAAAATGTGCCAAAATTATGTACATTTTCCCTGATCACAAGTGGATATGGTGTTATTATTAGCGGGAGATTGTGTGTGCACTACATCACATGGAATATAGGTGACACATTGGCTATTTTTATAGTTGGTTGTAATTTGTTTCTTGTTAGGTTATTCTTAGGATCACCCCAGATATATGTTTGTTCTAGTAACTCAGATGATGCACTGACAGTTGGCTATGAGATAAATAGCATGGATGCTACAAATAGATGTGAATATAGTATAAGTAAGCCCTTTGTTATTATAATAGGTTGTTGATGTTGTAAATTATTAATTTTATGCTTAGTAAGATTAATTTATCACTTATTCTATAGGAATTTTTTAAGGGTTTTAAATTAATCATTGTTATTATTAGACAGTATTGGAGTAAGAAATAGAATGACAAGTTGTAGTCGAGAGCAGGCTCATAGATAGTTCTGATATATATGTATGAGTTATTTGCATCTTATGAGACTGTGTGTTTGTTCAATGTCATTTTTTTATAATTACATTTGATATCTCAAATACTATTTAAATATTAAGCCTCAGTTATGTTTCTAATTAAGATACAAATGGTATTAACATATGGGTTGTAAATACTTATAGTTAGTAAGTTATAACTATACAAATTTTTGTGAAACTCTATAAAATAATGTTTCCCTAATACCAGTAGTTGTTTACTCTCTTTTTTGTGAGTCTAATAGTTATTCCTATGATTAACATGTTTTCAGGTCCCTTAGGAACCATTGATAATAATTATTATGTCACTTTTAGCTTATAAGGGACCTAATCATAATAAAAATAAGCTTGAATTAGTGGTTTAATGTTTAATAGAATTTGTGTTTGTTTTTGCTTATAATCCCTTTAATCACAAGTGAAAAAGGAAAAAGTAGTGGTTTGGTGTGCGAGGATCACCAATACGACCTTTGTTTCTCCCATCACGCCATTTTGGCTTGAATTCAAAGTAAATAAGGGTAATCACACATAAATGTGTCCCAAATTATCTAGATTTCCCTAGTCACAAGTGAATATGTTATTTTTGAGTCACTTTTTACATAAAAGAAAACCAATCACAAGTAAAATCATCATAAATGGGTGGTTGTATGTTCAACGGTCACAATGCAACTCAAATTATCCCAATCACACCACCTTGGCCTAAATTTGAAGAGAAATGGGGTGATCATCACAAATATCCCTAAAATTATTCTCATTTACCCTGATCATAATTAAAAATGGTGTTGTATGTCACTTTTGGCATATAAAGGGCTGATCATAAGTAAAATTTGCATAAAATGTCAATTCCTTATGTGCACGTCATATGTGCGACCTACATTACCCCATTCACATCACTTTGTCATTAATTCAAACTAAAATAGGGTGACCATGCATAAATATGCCCCAATTTATCCCCATTTACCTATTCACAAATTAATATGGTGTTTTTTTGTCACTTTTGGTATATAAGGGATCTAATTTTAAGTAAAATTGGTATAAAAAGGTATTTGGGTTATCATTGGTTTGTAAAATTTAATTTTAACACACCTAGAACTCCTAAAAATGTTAGTAAGTAAAATTGAAAGGTCCCAGACCCTAAAAATACCTATATGTTTTCCCAAAATGGATATCACTTGAAAAATTTAAACCCTAAAAACCTTAGGTTCAATACTAAAATCCTAAAAATGACTAAGTACTAACCATATTGGATTTGAAAAAAATATCTTCTAAATAGTAACTTGTGGAGTTGTGAAACAAATTCAAGAAGATGTAGAGTGACCCTAATTTATTATATTTACTAAAATAAATTTAAATTATAATGAATATTTTAGTAAACATACAACCTAACTTTCAATTTTTCAACTTTCCCTACTTTAAAGCTTTGCATATTACAAAACAATAACAACATCATCATGTTATAGTGCATATGTGTTATTGTGCATACATGTTATAGTGTGTATGCTCGGTAGCATATACAATATAGGTCTGGAAATCTAATCCTAAGGCTTGGACTTAAAAACATACCCAAACTCATTTTTTAGCATTGAAATAAGATAATTCAACTTCAGACATGAAAAACACTATGAATTTTATTGAGAGATTTCACTAAAATATGACTATGACATCTAGAACACTCTCCTCTTTTCAAATATATAATTTAAAAAATGTATACTGCTTTAAGGGTTTCCTCTATATTGATTTGTAAGTATTTTTTTTGTGTTACTATGTGTCACAACTATACATGTCTATCTTTGTTTATTTATCTTTCATTTTGTTCATCCAAATTGGCAAAAATTACAGGGCTAAAAACTAGGGTTAATTATATATGTATTTTAAAAAAACTAATTTTAAATTTTTTTTAGGTGCTTATGGGGACACATGATCATCTATTAATTTTTTATCATTTTCAATGGTTTTACTAGTAAAATTATTTCAAAAATAAATATACATTAGGAGAAAAAAAACTATAGGTTCCAAAATAAATGACCTTATCTAACTTTTCACCAATATGTTTCAAAAATGTCAAACAACACTCAAAAAATGTGGGATACATGACTATATAAGAAATTTTATTTTTATTTAAAAAAGGAGTTCCTATTACAATTTCAATTTTTTGACCTACTTATCCTTCACCATTTTCAAAAAACAATAGTATCTTTCAAAGTAGACTCAAAATGTTATAATTCATGTTTTTATAGAATATTTAAATATTGCATGTAGGAATCTCAAATAGTTATTAAAACTTGAGGTTTCTCATTTTTCAAGGAAAAATATCCACTTAAGACCTCATTTTTGCCCCACAATTTCATGCACTTACATAATTTTTATATTTCAATTTCTAAATTAAATTGTGTGCAAGTAGGTTCCTAACATCTAGTGTCATAACACTTTCCAAGGCCATTTTTTGTGATAGTTGTAATAATTTAAAGATTTACATGACTATCCATTTTATGCTTTCAATTTTCCAAATATTTAACTTGGTGATCATAAATTGGTAATAGAATTAGTGGCATTAATCATTTTTCCCTAAATCTACCCATTTTATTCATGACAAGTAGGTTTTTTTATTTTTAGGCTAGAAACTTTGTTCTAGAAAAATTTTAAATCACATAATTTTTTTTTAATTAGATAATTTTATCAATGAAGTGAGGGATTCCCTACCTAATACCTAGGTCTCAGACAACATTGTATATATATTTTAGCTTCAACATACATTTTGGTATTTAAGAAACACCTACGATTTTTATTTTACCATAGGAAGCCTTTAGTTATTTGTATTATGTGATGCACTTGTAAGTAGTTAGTATTGGGAAGTTACTCACACAAAAACTTAGATTTCATATAGTGTTTTATAATATGGTTCAATTATCCATAGCTAAGTCTCTAAAATATTGGGCCAAAACTATTCAAGAATATGACAAGTATATTTGTAGATATCACATACCTACCAGACATACCTTATACTAAATTCCCTATCATAATCATATCAGTCTTATATTTATAAATATACAATGTAATTTTTTTGAAATATAATAACCCTAGCATTCATACCATTCCAAACTATTTAGACATCCTATAGAAACTATATAAGCCAGCTAAGGTTAGAATATTCCTAAATAATTATTTTGAAATAGTGCATACTATTTTGACATCTTGTAGAAACTAGATATAAGTTATAAAGGATCAAAATATTCTTAAATAATTTTTTAGACATGGTTTATTAATCCTATTCGTTTTTACCACAAAAAAATCTCAATTTTTTTAGAAGGTGGAACACTTAATGTCATCTCATCTAGTTGATATTTTTTCATATATAACTCCAAAAACATCTTCCCAAAAATCCCAACCCCGCCCCCTCTCCCCCCAAATGGTGGTACTAACCAAAACACAAGACTTAGAGACTTAACTTTCTAACCTTATAGTATAATACATGTCAATAAGACGACCTCTAGTTATATCTCTTTGGCATTAATACCCCACAAATAAGTATGATGGACAATCTACATAAATTATGTGGTTTCAAATCAAGGATTAGTCCAAGCAACAATTATGAAATTAACTTATATTTTTCAAATAATTCCATGTAGTCCCAAATTTTATTTTCATAAATTTTATGTTAAATATCTCATTTTTTAGATCTACAAGGTAGAGTAGTATGTTCAATTAGATGACACCCCATTCTAGGATAGGAATATATACCCTATTTCAACCTAGAGAAAGAATTCATCTAGTAGTTTCACTAATATGAAAAAGCTTATGAGTATTTGTGAAGTCCATTTCATATGAAGATTTCATAGTAGCTATAAATAAATTATTACATATTAGTTATATTCATGTTGGAGTGTTGTATGCATTCATGTGATTGTAGGATCACTCCTACACACCATTACTACAAAGAAGACCATCATTTATCACACAATAATCATACAAATAATATGCAATCTATAGTTTTCTCTATTATCTCTCAATAAAAAAATACAATCTATAGTTTTCTCTATTCCACTGATCTAGGAAAAGCAAAAGGAGTGCCTAATAGGCTTTTGAGTTGGTTTCACAACAACTACATGGTCATTGTGATCAACCCAAATATAGTGATTTTTATAAATATGTTCACAACAAATTATCATTTGTGCACATATCAAAAATAATTCCAACAATTATAATAAAACTCCAAATCTAGATTAACTCCATGAGTGGGTGTAAACACAACTAAAGAGAAAAATAATTTTGAAATCACTCAAACCACTAGCCAGTGTGAGCATGACCACTCTAACACCCTCCCTTAAATTTAGAATAGGGAATGAGAAAAGAGAAAGTAAAGAGACTGATGTGTCCCAACAATTAAACCTGATTAGGTACCCATCTAAAAAATCATAGTGAAATAATGTTTTCCCTATGGTAACCAATCCCTCTTACTAGAATACATGGATGTCGAGTCACTATAATCACCAATTCATATAGGCACTAGTACTTTCACTTATCATAAAATTTGGGAAAAAGAGATATTGAGGATGAAATATGTCATCATAAGGTACCTAAAATTTGATAGAACCACAATGAGAGAGGAAAAAGTAACATATGTTGCAAAGCATCCCAAGAAGAATGACTCAAAATATCACACAATGTTATTGTAGATGCATTGATGGATTGAATCCCATTAAACAAAAGTGCACTCAATCAATTACCTAAAGAATAAAATTTGGTGCACCAAAGGCTAGCAAGGAGGATGACACATAAAGTAGTATGTGCATATAACCCCCATAATTTTGAAGTGTGTATAGTGACTCAAAAAACATATTTATATGAGTGGGCTAATCCCACTACTTAAAATAATGAAATGTTGACACTAGGCTTCACCAAACTAGCTACTCTTCAAAAGGAGAACAAGATGCACAATAAATATAAAGTAAACTATCAAAATTCAAATATTTAGATACAAATATCTCAATATAGAGCATACACATATGAAGAAAAAACTCCATGACTATCAGTGTGACTAAAAATAAAGGTCCCATATAACAACAATATCACCAAGTGACATAAAAAATTACACAATTTAGTCAAGCTATAGTACACAACATATGTGAAATGAGAGATGTAGGATCCAAAAACCACATCTACCTAACAAAGAGCTTAAACAACCAAGGAGAATCAAAAGGCAGGAGGAATAATGTGTGGTTGAAGAAGCTGAGAAGTGGAGGAACCTTGCCTATAGAGTCCTCTCAAATAATATTATTAACACCACTAAGAATGATTAGAAATCCATCCCAAATGGACATGAATTATGGGTGAATATGCCTACAAATGAGTGCATGCAAATTCCATACTAGAAAAATGTGAGGTAACATCCAAAGAAGCATCAGGTGGAACATGTCTAACCACTATAGTCTCATGTTTCTCAGGCTTGAGTAAAGGTGAAAAAGATCCCATATGTAGCTCACTATCCTCAAGTAGAGTGGAGTGAACAAAATATGGATTTGTATCAAAAAATCCCAATGAATATGAAACCCCAATAGAATAACCACTGCCATGTTTGTGTAATCCATGTAATAGGATAGATAAAGTGAGTAATGCCCTGTAGATGCTTCCCAATACCCATAAGACTGGTATTGTGACCCATGGAACAAAGTATGCAAGATCTAAAGCCAATGGTATGCTTCTCAAAAGAAGTAGGCATGTATATAAGTGGAACTATTGTGAGATGTGTAGAGTGTGAAATAATAGTAGACCCAGAAGTATCTTCTGCAACAAGAGGAGCAACATGAACAATGGGTTACTTAGGATCTATTAGATCACATAATAAAAGTGCATCAAGTAGATGAGTGCTAGATTCAGAATCACTACATGATGGAATAGCAAAAGATGCATGAATATCTAACATATCAGTATGGTATTATTGCATGCTAGCAATTTGATTTTGTAGGGAGTGAATAAAGGAACCCATGTTATGAATGATGGAGCACAAAAAGCAATTTTGTTTTCACTAATTGCCTATTCACTTCTTATAGTGCTAGAAAATATGCCTTTATATAAGTCACAAAAGTTACAATAGCCATAATATTATAATGTGCATCTATATGAGTAGTAAAAGGAGGTGTATATACATCTTTTATGTCATCAAAAAAACATGGTGTAAAAGCAACATCCTGACAAGTCAACTCCTTGATTAAAAATGAATGAGGATAAGAACCAACAGAAGGAGGAGATGCCAAATATTCTTCATGCATATCACTATAAATAATTACACCATCATAAATGGGAGAATATGGTGGATAAATATCAAAAATGTCACCAAGAAAATCCTCACTATGAGAGGGAGGAGAAGGAAGAGGAACAGTGGGAGGTGAAGTGACCTCTCTAAGCAATGTTTAAATAGTGTTCAAGGCTTCCTTAGGTGATGTGGCATGCACAATATGAGAATGAAAACTATCTAAAACATGAATTTGAATGAAATAAAGTGCTTCATGTTTCAATAATTCAATCCATACAATATTGTCTTCATCTTTAAAGTTCATAAAGTCACTAAGAACAACTCTCTATAAACCTTCCATCTACAAATGTATCTACATTTTGGTTTTCCATGTGGTGTAGTTGGAAGAGATGAGGGGTTTAATAATATAATAATGCATACCCAAACACATGAAAAATAAAAATGGTTAAATGATATTAAAATAGAGCCTCCAAAATGGATGTCGGTTACCACTGAAAATGCATCCTTGAGTACAATAATTTGTAAAAAGATACAATGCACACTCAAAAATAGACATCAAATTCAATATAAAAATACATCCATGTACAAAAGAAAAATTGAAAATGAAATATTTATGTGAGAAGGTCTGACCTCCTACTAAACCAATCCTCACCCTTCATCTTTAACACTCAATAAAATAAAATGTATGTGTAAAAAATAACTTTTAGAAAAAAGGATCTCCCTTTAATAATTTTCCTTCTAACTTTTTTTAAAAGGAATTGGCCTCGAAAGCAATATGGAAACCAATTTATAAATTTCCTCCCATTTTGTAATTTAGGAGGCTTTACAATCAACCTACATATAGGTAAAACAATGGGTAGTATGGAGTTATATTGGGTCATGTGGGTTCACCAGTGAGTACAGATGGTAGCATACTTTGAAAAACTTGATCGATGATTGGGAATGAGATTTTAATAAGGGTAATTGTCAGTAAAGCGTGCCGAAAACCATGGTGGGGATGTTTCAAAATATACCAAATAGGTCCATTTGGTTTGGTTTTCAACATTTTTAGGTCAAAGTCTTACTCAATAAATGAGATTAATGGCATATAATACAATTTCAATGTCATTAAAGCTAGTGAGATGACACAAACTATGAAAGGATGTCAGATATAGATGTTACAGCTGAATCACATTGAAATTTTATCAAAATGTGCAAAATTTTGAAAGTGTTATGAACCAAATGCCAACATGTATGAGGGTGACTCAATTAATGGACAAAGGCGATGGACAATATCTAGAAGAATCAAATAATGCATATTTCCATTGCTTTAATTTCAATCATACAATGTTGATCCAAGACAATATGAATCTTCTCTTCTAATATGTCAATTACATGATGTTATAACACATGGCCCATGTATATAGGATGGTGATTCAATCTAAATTTAAAATTCATTCATGTACCCAAATCCAAAAAATGACTCCTAAGATATTTGCACAACTCTTTTTTTTCATAAAATTTAAATCATGATGGAGGACATGGATGATGGCAAGTACAATAATAGATTTAGTTCAGAAATTGATTGACCAGATAGGTATTGCTTTATCTACCTCTCTCAAAAAAAAAGATTCAATGGCATTATGGAACTAAAATGCTTTAGGCCCACTGTATGATGAGTCAATGTTTATAACACGTGACTATGCAAGGATAGGTGATGGTGAAAGAAAATAAGTTTAGCTATTCCAAACACTAAAACATCAATCCTCCACCAACAATATGAATGCTTTCAAATATAAATAAACACCCTACATAGTTGGAATGATATTCAGAATATAAGAATAGTCGACTATACGGTTACAAAAAATAACAATTATAAAAGTGTGGATCAATGCTTCACTGCTAAATTTGATAAGGTTGATGGATAAATATCAATCAACTAATGTAAATGTATGAAAAATAAATATAATTATTATCGATGCAGCAAAATGTACAAATCTATTTAAATAGAAAAATGACCCAAGCAAAAAATTCATGTCCTATATGGCCTAAAAAATGCAAACAGGTCGGATTAGATGTATGTCATATACATGATCTTTACAAAATTCTTGAAATATTAGCAATACATCTTTTCTTAGATCAGAAACAAAAAACTATAAATTGAGTTATATAGTCTTCCCAAATGTGAATCTTCAGCATGGTATGGCTAAATAAGTTCAAATCCTCATATACATAGTGTGGCTTACACAAAATATGAATCCAAAAAATACAAAATTAACCTAAAATGAATGGTAAGACCTATGCATAGAGGACTAGAGCCAAATTCTAGGATTAGGAGTTGAGTAATAGCTACAAGAGGTAGCTTTAAAACCATGTCAGTGTGTTATATGCACTCATGTGACTAGAAGATCACACTTGTACACCATTACCATAGAGAATACCATCATTTCTCACATAATAATCAGACAAATAATATGTACAATATAAGTATCTTAATTATTGTCTCTCAATAACAAAATACAATTCATAGGTTTTATCTCTTCCATTGATCTTGGAGAATTAAAAGGAGTACCTAATAAATAGGCTTTTGATTTGGTTTCACAAAAATTGCATGGTTGTGATCAATCCAAATATAGAGAATTATCTAAATATGTGAAAAACAAAATATAATTTGTGCATATAAAGAATAATTCCAACAAAACAACTCCAAATCAAACTTAACTCCATGAGTGGGTATGACCATAGTTAAGAATAACTTAAACCATTCACCAGTGTGAACACGAACAATCCAACAATTTAAGAATATCATATAGAATTTAAAAGACTCACTAATAAAATGGAAGGGTTAATAGATGATTCTTCAAAATTTATTTCATCAATGGATTATAAGGGGATATTAGAGCTAAGGTGAAAATTTCCAAACCTAAGGATGTGATGGTAGCCATTGAGTTAGTTATGTTAGCTACATAGAATATCATAATCTGGCATAGGTCTTCCAAATCTCATCCATTCATGAATTTTAGGCCTTAGTGACTAGTAACATTTCAAAACTTGAGAACTAAAATCATCAATAACCTAACAAAGGCTAATATGTGGGCTTGACAAGAAAAATTATAATGTTACAATTAATTGTCCTCAAAATTCCAATGGTCAAATTTTTTATCAATGTAAAATTTTGTCGTAAAATTGAGATTATAGTTCAAAAAGTCTATT
>JARHVA010005827.1:2500-57500 GCA_037957365.1 Torreya grandis | reverse complement strand
TTCACAAGTTACAATCTGTCAACCTGAGATGTAGTTTGATATGCTCATATATTTCATGAATAGATGCATGGTGTATCAATATTTTATTCATAATATGGAACCAATATATAATAATTATTCATGGAATTTTATTTTTCATCTATGGCCTGAGCTTTATTGACAATCATTAAGAGTACAAAGCACTCACAGGTTGTCAAGAAGCACTCTAATGACCCAATGAGATATACTTGCCTTCATGATGATTATAATGGATTTATTTAACTTTTAAATTAATTGGTTTACCTTCACAAGTATCATTGAAATCATAATAAACCCTTGGTTATCCCATGAAGAAAGTACATTATACAAATTACCCAAAAAGTAGTCATAGGCTCATTTGAGAGTGTGCAGGGTAAGGACTGGTTTCCAAATCAATCACATAGGCTTATAAATACTATATAAATGTTACATTATCATATTAAAAACTTTTTAGGTCTCATATAGTGATATATTATTTCTTCAATTCATCAAGTAGGGTCACAAAGTGAGAAATGCACCTTTTTGCTAGCCAAGAAGCCTCTCTCAAGCCTATGAAGTACAACAAAAGAGATATATTACAGCATATTTAGTTAAACTAATGTGTTGAAAGATTTAAAAAATTATTTACAAACTCCAAAACATATGCACTTCATGTCAAATCACTCCAACTACCTCTCAAACTTGTTTAAGCACCTAGGCTAGGGTTTTAGCCATTTCATGGTTCACATATCTATACAAGGTTTTAGAAGACAAAATTTGGCATGGATAATGGTTATAGGATCATAAAATTTAATCATGCACTTAATATAAGTGTCAAACATGTGGGAAGTTTGTGGAGCAAAATCTCAGTTTCTAGATCTAAAGGCCTAATTGAGGCCTAATTAGAGAAAGAAATAAGCATAAAAAGGATAGTTACACTTCATTTTAGGTGATGAAATTTGGAATGGAGTTTTAAAGTCATATTTTTTAATTTAATCCATTATTATTTTTCCAATATCATTCTTACACTATACTACACAAGGAACTTTGCATGTTTTTAGGGCTATAAGGAATTAAAGGCTAGTGAGAGCTTAAGGTGCAAAATGAGGTCTTGGTGAGTGTTTAATGGATTAAAATGGATTAACATAGGTATTATATAACTTATATATTCCATACATTAATATAGAGTCCACTCATAGTGATAAAATCATGTTTTGAGCCATTTGGGCAAGGTGGGCATAGTAAGACAAATTGGGCTTCAAGACACCTAAGAGGTATAATCATCATTGCAATGTCATTTTAAGGATATTATAAGATAATTAAATGTTTCAATAATATGGTTCTATGGTGAGTTAATATTACTTTATGATGAATAATACCACTTATCACCTCACAAGCCAAGATAAGGGCAGTTTTGAAGAAGAAGACAAGGTGTCAAGCAACTAAACAAACTCCTACACCACTTAGAAAAGGGATACATCTTCAAGAGAGAAAAACTTGTCTTTGGAGACTTAATTTAACTATTTAAAACTCCCTTATTGATTTTAAATCTTATTAACACTTGTCATGGCTCACTTATATGCCTCTCTCTCTCTTCTACTCTCATTTTCTCTATTTGAGCATCCTTGTTGGCTTGTTTTATATCCTCTACCTAGGTATGGTGAAGCCCTATCCATTTTTATGCCTTTGATAATTGATAAAATATTGGTTTTACCTCCCTTGACTGGTTTTAATGTGTTTTTATGATTATTTAATCTTTTTTAATGTTTTACTTAGCTTAACTTGGCATGTTGTCTTTTTCTAGCATTCATATGTAGTTTGAAAGCTTCTTTGTAGGTCTTGTGAAGTGTCTAAGTGAAGTCTGAAGGTTGAGTGAGTTATTTATTCATTAGTGTCATTCAATGACTCTTGACTATTAATCCTATCCTAAACATCTATAACAACCTCAAAAATGAAGTGTTGATGTAGAGAGGCACATTAGGAGTAGCATGTGTTTAGGATAGTCTCATGGTTGATATGCACATACATCTAGTTGGTAATGGTCAATTATCTTGGTGCATCGGTTCCATTATAGTAGGTTTCTCTCACTTTTCAATACAATTTTATAGATTATTAAATGAGCCTAAGTTATACATCAAGGGGAGATATCCTTATAACTTATATATTCAATCCACCTAAAGGTAACCCACAACCTAGGATTATCTCTATGTTACCTCAAATCTGGAAGGCTTAAACAATCTTCCAAGAGTGAAAATTTGGATGATAATATCACTAGCATGCTCAATGGGACAAAGGTCCAAATTATTTGAATTAATTTTATTTTTTTCCTTCTACATATCATACTTTAGATGAATTCAACATCAATTGTGACTTTAAGCTCAATCAACTGGTTCTAATAGCCTAGGCATTTATTCAAAGTAAGTTGTGTTTTCAATTCATTATCTTGATGAGGTCCTTATGGATGAGTTTAAAGTAGATTTAAATTATATTAAAATAAATAATGAATCTCAAGCCTATTTTATTCCCTAACCCTATAATGAGCCTTCCTAGTAGTATGATGATTTATATTAGTGTAACTAGCTCATTTTTAGTTTTTTTAAGTGTGAAAAGAAGAAACTAGTTATGAAGGGTGTGGAAGAATACCTATTAAAGTGCATTTGTTGGATATAAGTGATTTTTGAGAGATACTATTTGGCTTGGGAGGATGACCTAAGAATAATAAAAGACTAAAAGAAACTTATTTGTTAAACAAGTAGATGGGTAGATTACCTAGCATGAGCTAGATCCTAGAAGCGAAAGCTTTCTAGGAGGTTGTCAATCCACCTTCTTAAAAAACATAAGTTGGTGAATTTAAATGTAAATATTTGAATAAAATTACATAAAACTAAAACTAATAACATCAAATTAATTAATAAAATTAAATTCTTTGCTTAGATGGCTAAAATAAAGCAACTAGTTTAAATAGTGCTAAACGCTAAAAATTGGCTAAAACAAAGTTGTGGTTTTCTGGTTTGGATTGGTTTTATAAAAGAAAAAATAATGATTCGGTTTGGGTTTGGAAATGGTTATAATGGTGAATATAAATATTTTCAATAAAACAAGAGGGATAAATGGTGAAAAAGAGGACCAAGAAGGCAAAGGGGTAACTAGTCATAATGAGGCCAAGAAGGCAAAGGGGTAAAGGGTCAGAATGAGACCAAGAAGGAAAAGGGGTAAAAGGTGATAAATATGGAAAAAGGATATGTATAAGAGTGTAAAATGATAATAGGGTGATGAAGGATGTAAGTGAAAGAAGAGGGCCAAAGGGAAAGGAATGAAGAAATTAAGATAACTAAACAACAAGATTACCTCAATGCTTAAAGATGTTTGTTGATAGTTGATGAAGACTTAAATAAATTTTAGAAGAGTTTTGTTTCTTGAGCTCCTTATCTTCAAGATGATGACTTCCTTGATGATACCTCCAAAACTACAACATAAATGTTAATAACAAAATACTAGTTATGAAGGGTGTGGAAGAATACCTATTAAAGTGCACATGTTGGATCCAGGTGATTGTGGAGAGATACTCTTTGGATTGGGAAGATGACCTAAAAATAATAAAATACTAAAATAAGATTGTTTTTTAGATAAGTATATGGGTAGATTTCCTAGCGTGAGCTAGATCCTAGAAGTGAAAGCTTTTTAGGAGGTAGTCAACCCACCTATTTTAAACATTTAGTTGAGATGATAAAATAAATTTATTATTGCATTAAATTATAGAAAACTAAAATTAAAACAAGGAAACAATTGAATTTAATACAAGAGAATTATATTCTTTTCTAAATTAACCCAAAATAAAGCAAGTAGTTTGGTTATGCTAATGCTAAAAATTGGATAAGGCAAAATGATGGTTTTGGTTTGGTTTATGACAAGAGTCAAAAGGAAATGATAAGGTTTTCATTGAGTTGGTAAATGTTTAAATGGGTAAATTATAGTCAAGAAATAGATGATAAATGGTAAAAAGGATTATGACGTCAAGAGGTCAACATGGAAAAGAGGCAAAAGGGGTAAATGGTCAAGGTGGTAATAAGGAGGTAAAGGGTGAATGGACAAGATAGTAGGGAGTTAAAGGGGATTAAAATAGGAGAGGAAAATGGGATAAATGTGTGAGGTCAAGAAAATAATAATTCCAATAAATGAAAGAAATGGAATACAAGAAAGTAAACAAATGTTTACTTGATGCTTGATGAAGATGGTTGAGGAATATGTTGTTGATGGAGCTTGAGAAAATTTTGGCAGAGCTTCATTACTTTGATATTTTATCTTCTAATATGATTATGACCTCCAAAATGATGCCCTCCTTAAAAAAACTACAACAAAATGTTAAGAACCAAATACTAACTTCCAACTTAACCTTGGGGAAGGAGAGGGGGGTATTTATAGCATTTTTGTGAAGAATCATGCCAAAATAGAGAATAGTGGAAGTGTGGCACCATTTTACATGTGGTACATGATATAGTCAAGGTGATAAAGTTGATGATTCCCATGTGGTTTGTTGAGTCTCCTACTTTGCACATGAATCCAAGTTTGAATGGAAATCATGCACATAGGTTTGAATGAGACCGAAGACTTTTTACCACCATTATTTATCTTCATTAAAGAACTTAAAGAGGTGGAACACAAAATTTGGCACCATTTTCCATGTGGTGCATGGATGAGTTAAGGTGAGGTTGGTGGAGATTCCCATTTGGGTTGCTGAGCCTCCATTTAGGTTTAAAATTCCAAAAATGAGTGTCCTTTGTCTTTGAGGAGGTAGGTATCTCATTGTAAGGTCCAATTTTATGTGTGAAGGAGAAATATATGTTGAATGATGGCCCCTTAAGGGGAAAATCACCATATTTTAAGGGGAGGCCTTGTGATTCTTAAATGAGGTCATTAAGCACTTTGAGAAAGGGACCCAAGTGGGGTATGATGTCCCAAATCAAGCCATGTTACTTGCTATGTCACTTTTCCATGTCACATGCCATGTCACTCACCATGTCATTTGCCATGTCATCATGAATAGTGATAGTGGGTCCCATAGTGAATAGTGATGGTGAATAGTAATTTTGAATAGTACTTTCAAATAGTGATTTTGAATAATATTGTGTGACTAGAAGAATAGTGATTTTTTTAGGTTAAGAGGGTCTTGTTAATGATTAAAAAAATTTAGGGGGTCTCAAGGTATTGAGTCATCAAAAACTACAAGTGTGTAGTTTTCTAGTGTCTACATTTTACTTCTTTTTATTATATGGTTTTGAATTAACAAGCTGAAAAAAAAATCACTTGGTCAAAGGTCAAGGTGCTTCGAGTATTGGAGGAAGTACTCCCCCTCAAACCAAAATTTGATGAGGAAAGGCTGAATTAGGTGTAGGTTTGAAAAGCAATTGATGGGGAGG
Organism: Torreya grandis; assembly: GCA_037957365.1. Lineage (NCBI taxonomy): Eukaryota > Viridiplantae > Streptophyta > Pinopsida > Cupressales > Taxaceae > Torreya > Torreya grandis. The sequence continues at coordinate 52,086 of JARHVA010005827.1, read as the reverse complement.
CACTAGGTGGTGCCACAAGGTAGCTGGGTATGTGAAATGCCAATGGGTTCATAAAATATGACTAATCACAATAGTCAAGATTATGCAGAGACTAAATATACCCATGTTGATAATAAAAAGGTCATGTTCTAAGATAAATGACAATGTATCATTCCCCAACATTGATCATAGCTGATTAGGTTAGTCCTATCAAGACTCCTAGATAGGGTTGGTGTTGACTTAGGTATCGAAGGTAGAAAGTGCTCTTGAGAAAACATAAATGGTCTAATTTTTCATGAGGTGGTGCAAACATTTAAAATTTTAATAGGAAAGGTTGGTTATTATGGTCAAAATTTATTATAAAAAACACCAATGTTCTAGGTCAAAAGTAACCGATGTCAAGGTGGATGTGGTGAAAGTGTGGGTGGATTGGGTATTGGTTGGAAGGGGATTACTGATCTGACTCTAGATGCATATCAAAATTGGATGCTACCTACATAGTTCCATGGATAGGAATCCAAATATAATGTCAGGCCAAATGTAGTTCTTTTGAGGTAAAGGGTGTTGGTTAACTTGGTTTCCCCAATTTGATATAATTTAGTTAGGTCTGGTTGAAGGATGTTGGAGAAAGGGAAGCACCAAAGGGTGGAAAATATGGCTATCAAATAGTTTTTTATGAATGTGGTAGAAATGGTGCATGAGATTATCTAGGATTTAATTAGGTGATTATGTGAACTACACAAAAGGAATTTGCATTCATGGATAAGCAGGTTGAAGCATGAAATTTTTGTCACCTTTTTAAAGAAAAGAAAAGGGAGAACTATGCTTTACCAAGCTTTAGAAAATTTGTAACTAAGCTAATTTCCATGGTGATCCGATGGGTTCTTTCATCACCATCCAAGTAAGCTAACATTGTGCACATGCCACAAAAATGTCATTAATAGGCTATGAAAGGTTAGTATGTAATGATTCAGGGAAGCAAAGTAGTAGAGTTGGTAAATAAGAAGTGGAAAAGATTTGAACCCTTGACTTTTGAGTCATTGGGGCCCAAAAATAAATAATCATTGAGTTTTAAACGAATTTAGAGAAAGACGTTGAGGGGTTTTGAAATATGGAGGTAAATAATAATAATAGTAATTAAATGAGGGAGCAAGTTAGAGGAGGAATGCAATTAAAGAGTAGGGTTATTTCAAGGCATAAGAAGATGTATTCTAGGAAGGGAGAATCAAGTGAAATTATTGGAAGGTAGGGTGCATGAGAGGGTGTAGCTAGCATCCCCACGTGGGTATCCCAAAACTTCCATTTAAAGGTGGTTTTAGTTTTGATTTTAACATCTTCAAAGGTTGGAGTAAAAAGGGGTTTAAAATAGGAAAGACTAGAAGATGTAGGGAAGGAACTTTCATCTCGATGGCTTAACAATGCTCAAGCTTACTAGTTGGTTGTATGAGCCCATGGTCCTGACCAATTGTGTTATAGATACATATGATTGGTATATATCTCATAGTAAATCAAAATAAAGTGAAAGACCATAAATGCTAGAACATGCTCAAAATGAGTAGAGGGTTTAAAAGGAAAAAGGTGATAGGGAGGGTGAAGGGAGTAGTTGGAGAGGGACAAAAAATAGAGTCTAAGTGAAACACACATAGGCATTAAAGGAAGAAAGGGATGCTCCTGAAGTAATGAACCTAGCAAAATTTCATGCATTAAGGTAAGGGCATGGAGGATACAAGGAAGTAGATAAGGATATGTATGTACAAGTGGTACAACTAGTGACCACACTCTAAAGAGATGGATGTTGAATTGGAAAACATAAGGGAGATACAATAAGGTATGAGGTGAAGGTGGACTAGGAGATGGATGAAGAAAAAACAATGAGGTCAAAAATAAAGATGAAGGTGGAGAAGGATGGAAGAATCTAGGCATGGTCATATAGGTCAGGAAGAGCAAGGAAGGGCATCAAGGGAGATGAAAAAAATGAAATGAAATAGAGAAAAGAGAAAAATAAAAGGTAGAAGGTTGGGGTTGAGATATGTACTAAATAATGATAGATTCGAGAATTGAAAAGGATGGGGAGAGAGGTGTAATAATTGTGAATGGTAAGGGGAGGATGGTAAATATGGGAAGCCATGAAGGGTTTGAAAATAAGTCTAAAAATAGACCAAGGAGAAAATAGTTTGGCAATGAAATTGAAAAAAAATAAGGCAATAAATGGAAAGAAGAAAATAGGATGAAAAAGGTGTGAAATGAGGACACAAAAAAGGATGATAGGATAGTGAATAAGTAGGTGGTATTTGGACCAAGTAAGTATGGATGATGATGGATAACGAAGAAAAGCATATGGTGGTTTTGGAGATGAGAATGGGATGTAAAATGGGAAAGGGTTTAATAAAAACAAGGGGAAGCAAAGGATGGGTGGGTAAAAAGGTGAAGAGATAAGGTAGGTGTCAATCGACTTGTTAGAAGAGATTTACAAGATGAAGGGATGATTAGAAGAGATTTTCTAGCCAAAATGTGGTGAGGTGGTGAAGAAATAAGGGGATGTAATGAAATGGATTGAGATGAAACTAAGGGATAAAGATCAAGGATGATAAAAACAAAAAAGAAGAATTGAAGTAGGGATACAAAGCATGGATACTCACATAGATGCAAAAGATAAGTGAGTACTGAGAGGGAAAGAGGAAAAGGGGAATGCAAAGGGAAAAAAGGCAAGAAGAAGAGAAGGAAAGAGTTAATTATGGAAGTATTCTCAAAGGATAAATAACCAGGGAGAAAGTAGTTGTAGAGGGCAAAAAAAAAGACAAAAAGGATGAAAGGATGGAAAAAAATCAAACAAGAAGAATGGAAAATGGGTACAGTGGGAAGAGTGGTAGAATGGCAGAGTATTGGTACACAAAGAAAAAGTGCAAAAATAGAATTATAGAAAGATTGCAAGATGCACAATGTGATGGGGAATTGGTGAGGAAAAAAGGGTACGACAAATAGCCAAGGGCGAGGGGAGATGATGAGGATGGTGAAAGAAGTTGAAGGGGATAAAGGACAAGGTTGGTAATAAGTGGAGAGAGAGACCAAAAACATGATAATTGGGTGAGGGAGTGAGGTGTGAAGTATATGCAAGAAAAGGTGATAGGGAGGCTAGCAAGGCAGAGCAGGTGGTGGTTTTATGGGAGATAAGAGGGAACAATGAGGAAGGTTATCAACCCTTGTCTTAAAAGAGATTGAAAAGCTAGGAAAGTGGTTAAAAGAGATTGACAAGCTATAGTAGGGAGGTGGTGAGGGGATAGTTAGAGAATTGGAGGAAGATATTTTAGGTGAGAAGAGAAAAAAAAATAAAGGATGCAATCAAGTTGACCTCAATAATTGAGCACTGCCTACATAGTCCAAAAAGACCTCAGGTTGATGTAGTTCTCTTAGCAATGGGGGAAAAACTAGAAGGAAGTATTAGATGGTGTTAAACATAAGGATGATTAAGAAATAATTCAAAGCTTCCTTGATGTAGGATGCCCTAATCAATAATCCATTATTAGCGATGGAAATGAGTGATAAGAAAAATGGGATGGGAATTAGCTGTTAATGCTTGAGCTACCCATAGTAGTGAAGAAGTGCCTACATAGTCCATAGACATCAAGCCAATGTAGTTTAACTAGGTTTGGGTGAGCAGTGTCCAAATTATTTTCCCTAATTTGATGAACCACATGGGTTAGTTTGGCCTAAGGGAGAAGGTTTTGTAAAGCAATAGTTTTGGGTTTTGGTGAAGGTGTCAGTGAAAGTCAATGGTTTAGATTGGTAAATAGTTACCATAATGATCCCACATTTAGTAGGATGAGAGATATAGATGGGAAAGGTAGGATAAATTAGAAGGTAACACAATGTTAAGTACCAAAAATGATGTTCAATGGAGTTGATCCAAAAAAGAGATACCTTTTTTAGGAGGTTACACCTTAAAAATTTGTGTGAGGGTAGGATTTTGTAGATAGTGTCTACCATTATAAGCCAAGTTTTAGGAGGTGGGGGTTTATTTAGATCTAAAAATCACCTTGTCCAAGGTTCATCACCACTATGAGCCACATTTTAAGGGTAGTATTGAAGTGATGAAATACAAATAATTTATTTTATGGTTAAGTAGATTATACAAGTAAGGAAGTTAGTAACATGGTGAGTGATAGAGGATAGACCTTGCCTGACCCAAGAGCTGCATGGGTAGGCTAGACAAATGGTGGCCATGTCTACATCCTCTATCATAGCTCTATGGAACCAATTACTTATTGGTTCTACTAGTTCAGGCTTAACCAGTAAGAAGCTACGTGGTCAAGAGAAGATGTTGGTTCTCTTGCTAGAGATGAATGTTTAACTAGCACAAAAGAAAAGTCTACCATGTTAGAACAGGTACCGCCAATGGTTGGGGTCTAACATTTATAGCTTATGTAAATGGGTTGATAGTAAGAGGAGGGTAGAGGGGATAATTAGGTGAATGTATCACTCTAAATTCATGGTAGCCTACATCAAATGGAAGAGTTTTTATAGTAGTATATATTTAGAAGCAGGCATTACCAACAATAGTGGTAGTTTTAGAGGCATGATCATTATATCGACACATGATTGGAAGCTAATTTACGTCAATGGAGGTAATGGTGATAATGATGCTAATGACCACCAGGACCACAAGGATCACAATATGACAAAATAAAAAAATACATTGGATGTGGATTAGATGATAAGGTCAACAAAAAGATATCATGATGGTGTAGAATAGATTTATCAAGGTGACCAATCAAATCGAGGGTGATGTGTCCACATGAAAATGTAAGTATACATGACCATTTCAAGTGGGAGGACTATTCAAGGGAATAAATGAAATCATATGACCTTCTTCATTGGTGGGATGGAGAATCATGTTGGCAAGGAAGAATGATTAGGTATTGTATTTAAGGAATCGTGATAAGGATGAATGTTTATTATTGATTTATATGGTTTTATAGGTTATAAAGAGTGTAGAGAACTACAAAAGATTGATGATGCCAAAAAATGAAAATAATGGTGGATATAATAAACAACCTCTATGACCTAAAATAATAAATATGGTGAATATGTGAATCTATCAGATATTGCAACATGTAATGGTGATAATGGAAGTACTACTAGATCAATAATGGGAAAGGCACCCATGGCCTAAGATTCAGCCTAAATTTGTACCTTATAAATAGTGAAGAAGGTGATAATTTCACCATTAAAGATGTAGGGTTAGATATCATGACTATCAACTTGTTTATGGAGCAAACCCTCACTGTCCAAGGGGATGCATACTAAGGTAACAACCAATGGTACCTATTCAAGTAAAACAACTAGAGTAGAGGGATGTAATGGTTGTGATAGGTGAGTAGGGTGAAAGACCTAGAGTAGAATATGATTCTCATCCTAGGGGATGAATGTGGGAGAGGAGAATAGAGTACACCCTTTAGCAGTCACTGAGACAAGGAATGCTATAGATGTTAGTTCAGGGAGTAATCAAGTAGAAGGATGGCTGAACATAAACCTAGATTCACTAGATAATTGGTTTAATGCTTAGGTAGGAAAATAATGTATGTAGGGGCCTTAGGTGAAGTGTGTATAGTCTAATAAATTTGTATGTTTCGTGTGACTCCTCACACCCTAAATAAAATATTTCATAGTTTGTTGTAAACATGTAAAAATTGAGTTGGATGTTATTGGTTGTATGTTATGGTTATGGTTATGATTGGTATGGTTATGTTTGTTATAATCTCACATAATGTAAAGGGAATAACTATTTTTCTTGTAATTTTAGATGGTACAAGTCATGGTGAAAACATCAACCAGGCACATTAAGATAATAATAGGACCTAATGCTTTGTTTTTGACAAGGACTAAAAATAGACCCAAAGTGAGATCAACTTAATGAATATAAGCCCTTCAAACACTATGCATGAGTGTTTGTTAGCTGATAAATAAATTTTATTGATCACAGGGTGTCAATTAAGCTCTATATCCCTTGATGTACACATAGTCTAAAGGAAAGATGGGTGATAGGTGGTGTGAAGGGTAATGGGTGATATGCATGATAACCTCATGTGAGTTAGTTTGCCCCTTTTATAAGTGACCTAAGAATGGTAATAGACAATTCCATGTCATATTCTATATGTAGACTAATCAATGTGGGAAGTATACATGGGAAAGTCAATTGCAACTTCCAACTGATTAAGTTACTTAAGAGCCGATTGTGGCTTTAGAATTTGTTGTGATAGTGGGTCTTTAGATTTATTGTTGTATATGGGAAGTTGATCAATGCACGAAACTTACATAAAATTTCTCTTCTTTTGACAAAGTTAACTCAGCCATCCTTCAAGGGATTGGTCTAATCTTATTGGTTTTTTTAGTGTTCTTGATAGCTATCCTTCAAGGGAGCAGTCTACCTTACATGTAATTTTTATTTTGTTTTTGGGAAGTTGTCCTTTAAGGGAGAAATCTATAATGCTTAAGATATTAACCTAATTAATTTTTGCAAGATGAAATGTGTTTAGACATGGACCAATCTAATTAGGTTCATAGGTTTACCTTTATAAAGGCAAACTTTACACAAGACGGTTAATGATATGTGAAAGGGTGTGGTTTTGAGAGACAATGACCATGGGATTCCATCTTGTTAGAGATGAAAAGTATCCATGAGAACCATGCTATGGGTAGAGCCATGGTACCCATATTTAGTATTAGGTCATGATTGTCATGGTTAATCACATGGTTCTATGTCGTAATCAATTATCCTTAAAAGGGGAGGAGGAAGGTGGGTGGAGGTTAAAATATCATAATCAAGGGATGAGCTTAAGTTAGACAAACATATGTGTTTGATCCTTATTTAATAGAAAAATGGACATAGATGCGAAGCATTGAGAGACTTAGGTTCTAGTTTGCCTTTGAGAGAGGACAAATGATAAGCTCTTGATCCATACTTATGGGTGATGATATAGGGTCCAATCCAATTGAAAGCAAACTTGCCTCATTTACTCATCTCCATGTTGGTCACATATTGGTTTTCTTTTAGGAAGAGATATATGATATTGAATTCTTATTATTTGAGGTGTTTTTTATAAGCACATGTGATACATTCTTGATAGATCTAAAGGTGGGTGATGACTGCTAAATGATGCTCATCAAGTAGCTCAAGTTGAGTTAAACAATGTTGATGAAAATCTTCCTTAGAAATGAGTTCTTTCAAAGATATGTGAAGAGAGGGGATTTGGACTTCAAGAGGCAAGATTGCCTATGCTCCAACGACTAGAGAGAAAGGAGTAGCACCAATAGAGGTTTAAATACTAGTGCGATAGGCCCATAAGGTGAATGGGATGTGCAAGTGCCAATCCTGACCTAAAGTATTGACAACTTTAGTTAATATTTTGGTGAGGGTTTTATTAGAGGCTTTCATTTGTCCATTTACTTGTGGTCGATAAGGTGAGTAAAAGCTTAAATCAATGCCAAATGCATCACATAAACCTTGAACTTGCTTATTATTGAAGGATTTATCATTATCAGTGATGATCTTATAAGGAACACCAAAATAGTAGATGATATGGTGGTTGATAAAGTTGAAATTTTTTTTTGCTTTGGTAAAGATTAGAGAAATAACTTCCACCCACTTGGTGAAGTATTCAATGGTTGTGATGATGGAGCTATGCCACTATGAATAATGGAGGTTAATTTCCCTAATGAAATCAAGTCTCCATTGAGAGAAAGGCCGAAATTCCTTAGATACTTGGAGGCTATTGGCTGGTGCATGATGTAAATTAGCATGCTATTGACATTTAACACACTTTTTTACATAATCACAACAATATTGGTTAAGGATGGGCTAGTAGTAACCAAGGAAAAGGATATGTTTGGTGACCACTAGGCCACTAAAGTGTCCTCCCATAAATCCCATCATGTGTTTCCTTGATGGCATGAGAAGCTTCATGACTATGTAGGAAACAGAGAAAGAGAACATCAAAACCACTTTTTTAAAGGATTCCCCCATGTATGGTGTAAAAATAGGTACTCTAAACAAAATCTCTTTGAGCATTCCTAGAGAGGTTGGGAGGAGCAATGCCTAGGTTGAGGTATTTGAAATTTTGATCATACCAAATGTCAGATGGAGATTCCTTCACATTACAAATGGTAGGGATGTCAGATCAGCCATAAGAGGGTGTGGTAAAATGATGAATGATGACAAATATTTTGGAATTGGAAGGCTGAGAAGGGATCTAAGAAGTAAGGCAAGCCATTTTATCCACAAATTTATTAGTAGATCAAGGAATGAACTGGACTAGGTAATGTTCAAATGATTTTAAGAGTTTGTCAACTAAAAGTTTATATTTTTGCAATAAATCATTCTTACATTGATAGGATCCACTGACCTAGTTGACCACAAGTTGGGAATCACCAAAGACATGGATTGTCTTAAATCCCAAGCTTTGAGTAGTTTAGAGACCTATCGCTAGGGCTTCATACTCGATCATATTATTGGTACATTCAAGTCAAGTTTGAAGGAGAGAGGAAGGGGTTCACCATCTATAGGAATTAAAATAACTCCATCACCCCCTCCTTGTTGGCATTTTGAGCCATCGAAGAACATGATCATTTGGTGGGTTATGTCATCTTCTTGAAAAAGAGTCACCATATACTCATTCAAAAAGGTAAGAGGAGGTGGTTGGTTATTTGATAAAGGAGCTTCAACTGATGTATCATCAATGACCTGAACTTTAATCAACTTTTATTGGAATAATTTAAGGTCAAATTTAGCTAGAAGCATGAGCCACTTAGCCATACATTGATTTTGGTATGGTTTATAGTGCATGTATTTGAATGGGTCAGTATTAGTGATGACATAAGTTTTATGGTTAAGAAGGTAGTGGTAGAGTTTGGTAGCCACAAAGGTCAAAGCTAAGCAAAGTTTCTCAATGTGTGTATATCGAGTCTCATATTCTACAAGCATACAAATAATGTAGTAGATGGATTGTTCTTTGTGTTGTTCATCTCAGTGAGCCAACATTGCCCCTAGGGAATGGTTGGTGGTAGAGATATATAGACAAAAGGGATGGTCATATTTAGAAGGGGTGAGGACAGGTGGTGAAAAAAGGTACTATTTTATCGAATCTAAGGCCTTTTAACAATCACTATTCCATTTGAAAGATATGCCCTTCTTTAGAAGGTGATGGAAAGGTTGGCACCAATCTGAAAGTTGGGAAATTAAATGGTGAATGGATTGGAGTTTTCCCTATAGGCTATGGAGATTCTTAAGGTTGGATGAAGGAGGTATGTCAAAATTTTCTTTAACTTTAGTAGGGTCTACTTCAATTTCATGAATAGAGATGATAAAGCCAAGAAGTTTTCCTAAAAGGACCCCAAAATGCATTTCTTGGGATTAAGGTGAACATTATAACAAATGAGGCATTCAAATATGATCATAAGAATTCTCAAGTGATCTGTTCAAAGTTTGGATTTCTTGAGAAGGTCATCCATATAGTCTTCTATAATCTTAAGGATGATATCATGGAAAATATAAGTTATAGCATGTTGGTAGGTTGTACCAACATTTTTAAACCTAAAAGGCATGACTTTATAGCAAAAATTTCTCCAAGGAGTCATAAAGGAAGTTTTATTTTGATCTTTAGGAGCAATCAAGATCTGATTATAAATTGAAAACCCATCCATGAGAGATAACATCTTGTGGCCAACTATAAGATCAACAAGCTAGACAATGTTAGGTAGAGGGAAGTCATCCTTGGGTTAGGTGAGGTTAAGGTCATGAAATTCCACACAAATTGACTCCTAGTGACTTTGGTGATAGGTACAATGTTTGAGACCCATTAGGGGTAGTCAATGGGTTGAATGAAGTTTATAGATAGGAGACACTAAAGCTCTTTTTTGACACGAAGGGATATACAAGGATGCATGCATCAAATTTTTTGTTTAATAGGCTTGGCATCATGATGAGTGACTATGTTATGGGTAATAATGGTGGGGTCAATCCCAAGCATATCATTATAACACTATGTGAATGTTATGTTGTCATCTTGGAGGAAAGAGGAGAAATCCTAAAGTTCCTTGGCATTCAGTGATTGGCCTAATTTGACAATGTGAGGGTTATCCAAAGTTCCTAAGTTGATATCAATGGTAGATTCATTCAACATAGTTGGAGTCTCAGGAGGAATGTATTTTTGGCTAGAAGAATCCCCCATACTGAGGTAGGTAAGAATGGAATCATCATCTTGATTACAGATGGTGTTGATGGTGGGAGAATCATTATCTAGCATTTTAGGATGTACAAGTGGAAGGACTTTGGTTTGGCCACTCTTGTGGTAGATGAGAAGGCTCAAACTTATAGTATTGATCTAAAAAAAATTAGGAGGGATGATATCAGGGTCTTCAGGTGGAGAAAGTGATTAGGTTGGCAAGGATGAAATATCTTCCTCTATGGTGGCAATGGGTTTGGGTGAATTGGTGGATTTTTGAGGTGGTTCATACCCAAAGCCAAATGAATCATGAGGTTGCAAAGTTTTGAGGTGGAATAATTCATGAGGCCCTTGTTCATAGCGACCAAGGCCAAATCCTTTCCAAGCACATCTATGAAGTTACAACTTAGCAAAATCTAGTTTGCTAAGATAGGAAATGTTAGAGGTAAATGGTTTGATGGATGATGTATTAATAGGGGTTGAAAGTGGCTAATCAAGTCCCCCATAAATTAAATTTTTTTGAATGTTAGGGAGACCAATAGTGATTATGGTTCCAATGTTAAGGTCATAATAAGGGTCATGTATAAGATTCCCATATTATTTGGGGGTAAGTAAGGCATCTAAGGCTAAGAGTTTATATTCCCCCAAAAAAAGATGTTAGAATGTGGTTGTCATAGGGTCTTCTACAATAATTTAAGAAGAGGGGATAGATGAGCTAGTGGAAGCTTCATCAACATTTGGTGTGGAAATGCTATGGGTTTTGACTAGTGAGGTTATGTTGTTGGTAGATGGTTTTATGATGGATAAAGGAGGAAGTAGGACGTAATTAGGTTGATATGTCATTTTATAAGATGTAAAAGGACTAGGGTTAGCTTAGGTAGTCATAACTTTCCCTTCATGTTGAAACTTGACACATCGATGTAGGGTGGAAGGGACATAACTCATGGCATAAATCGAAGGGCATAGAAGTAAAATGTTGTATTTAAAATCTCTTTATACAACATAAAAGAGTTAAAGAATAATACAAGGCACTACATAGATGTGGAGGACAATTGTGCCCAAGTGGTAACCATAGTGTCATTGAAAGAATGAAAGACCATTGAGCTTTCAAACATGATGTTTTCAAGTAACTATAGCTAGTCATAATAATGGGAGGAGATAATATTGATGTTATCTCCCCCATCAATCATCACCCTTTTGATGTGGGTTTAATTGATGTATGTTGTAATGAAGAGGGGTGGATCAAGATCCTCTGAATGAATAGAAAGTATTTTTTAATTCTTGAAGGTGACAAGGTTAGAAGTCCAAATAGTACCAAAAAAAGTATCTAGAGGCTAAGGATCATCAGGTTGGACCTCAATGTACTATAGAGCCTCTATGAGTACTTGACAGTGATGGGGAGAGGTAGAGACTAACTCATATAAGCTCATCTTTCTTAGAGTTTGGTGAAGTTGTTTGAGGATAGATTTTTAGATGGATATTGCATATGGGTTAAGGTGTGGAGGGTTAGATGGGGAGACACCTAAGATAGACACCTTGGGTTTGTTTGAAGATGGAGAAGGTTGGGTATTATTTGCTTGGGAGTTTAAAGTGGGGTAAGTCAAAGGAATATATGCCTTAGTCTTCCCTTTATCCTTATATTGGGCTTGATATCAAGTAATCATGTGAATAGTGTGGATAAAGGGGATCTCAAGATTATATGGTTGCTTCGGTTCCTCTTCTTCACTTTTGGGTGAGATCAAAGATTAGATGTGTTGAGTCGATGGTTGGATTGGCAATGGGGATGAAGGAGGTTTATCTGATAATAGATCATCATCTTCATATAAATTTTAAACAAGCACTTGGAGAGATTTACAATTCTCAATGTCATGTCATAGTGCCCTATGATATGCACATATCAAATTATCATTAAACTAAGAGGGTTTGGTATGTGAAGGGTCAAAGGGTTTGATGGGTAGTAAGCTCAAGGAAGAAGTTTTCAATAACCGCTAGAGAATGGTTAAATAATATTTGGCTAAAGGTGGTAGATGTTTAGTGGTTTTTTCTTTGGGTGTTGAAGTGAGAAGATTTGTGGACATAGGTTTGGTGGATAAAGTGGTACACTTGGTTGATGGTTTTGGTTTAGGCACGATGGTTGACAAGTTTGTGGCAGAGGAGGGCAAAGTAGGTAACTTAGGAATTGTTAGTGTAGTGGGGAAAGGTGATTTAGAAAGCAAGTATGAAGGTGTGACCAATAAAGGTGGTGGGGTTTTGGTAAAAATGATGGACTCTGTGTTTAAGGTATAGGGATGGTGACCCAGAATGGAGGGAAAGGTTGAGGGAGGTAATTTTTGGGGGTTTGGGCCTTTTGGTGATTTTACCTCTTTGGTTTTTTAGTTATATTAGTGGTTTTAGGTGTTTTAGGGTCAATAATTTGAGAATTTTGGTTGGTTGGGTGGAGGTTTTAGTTGGTTTAGAAGGATTAGGTTGGTCTACCAAAGAAGGGGTTAGAAGTTCCAGTTTGGTTCCCTTACCTTTATATTGACCTCTAATAGAAGGTTTTATAATTAGAGGTTGGGTGGATGGAGTCATCTTCTCTTTTGAGATAGCTTATAAAGAGAGGTTGGATGGTTCTATGATAGGGGAGGTAGGTATGGTATCCTCCAATGGAGGTGTGGATATGGTTGTTTCATTTGTTTGGGTGTCCAAAGGAATAGAAGGTAGTATTTTATATTCCATTAGGGGAATGGGAAAAGAAGTAGTTGAGGTAACATTTCCTTCATCAATGGGTTCACTAGTAACCACATTAATAGTATGTGCCTCATGAGATGATTCGAGTTTATTTTCATGATGAAGGGTAGAAGGAGCATGATTAGGGAAAGGCTTGTAGAATATATCAAGGGCTTGGTTCAGTGGCACATTAGGATTGGCTAATGTGATCTCCCCCTTGTCAATAAGGCATTGGACAAGGTATTTAAAGGTATTTCACCTATTGATGTCATGTCCTATGACTCAATGAAAAGCATAATGGTCATTCTCATTATACCAACCAAGCATTGGGTGAGAAGCATCAAACTATTGGGGTGGTTTAATTAGTGGAAGTTGCATGATATTGACCTTTAGTAACTTTAAAAAATAGAAGGATAAGGATCCCCAAGTGGATTTAATGGCTTATGGTTATTCCAATTGTGTTTCCTTTGGTTTTGATTTGGATAGTTTAAGGGGTCAGAGTTTTGGTTCCTTAGGTTTTTTTAGTTAGTAGATGGTAGAGGTGTAGCTTTGAGAATAATAGTGTTGGTGGTGGCTTTACTCTTAGAATTTTTATTGGTTGGGTATTTTTGTTTTGAATAAGAGGGCTCATTGGGTTTGTAAGTTGCGTTCTTGTTCTTCAACTTTAATCTTCCTCATCAATGGCTATGTTCTCTAGTTTGTGAGCCATGGTAAAAGCTTCATCAAATGTTCAAAATCTTTGGACACACAATGTGGATGAAATGTGTTTTTCATATGCCTGAGCGAAGATCTATATAAGCTCAAGTTAAGGCAATGAAATGAAAATTTAGTTTATTAGGCTCCTCTAGCGAGACACAAAAGTGGTAATAGATTCATCTTCAAATTGTCAAATGGAGTAGAGGTTGGTAATAGAAACTTTTTTGGATATATTCATCAAAAAGGGATCCAAAAAAATTTGGGCTAGTTGGGTGAAGGAGAAGATGGAGTGTTTTAGGATGGCACTATACCAATCTAATTTTTTTCTAAATAAGGACATAGGAAAGGTATGAAGGAGAAGAGCATCATCATGGTCAATCAAATAACATACATTCCTAAATGATCTTAAAAATTGTTGGGGGTCCTCTTTGCTTTGAAATTTATAGAATTTTTGCAATTCCCATTGTGGAGGATATGGTCAGAGATGGATATATAGATGGATGGGTTCATTATAAATTTTTTCATAATAGATAAGGTTATGTGATCCTGAGATGGATGACTCAAGGGTAGTCATTTTCTCCATTATCATCTTGGCCAAGTCCATTTGGGGTTGTTGGGTTGGATAGGTATATGACATGTTTTGTTGGGCCTGGGTGACATGGGAATAACTAATGGATGGCTGGGATGATGTCACATGTGTGTGTGAGGTCATGTAAGATTGGGTAGAAGGTGAAGGTATATATACTTGTGTGTTAGAAATATATTGATAAGATGTCATAGGTATGTGTTGGAGGGTTGATGTTGGGGGGTTTATGTATGGCATTGAAGTGATTATTGGGTAAGTTGGTTAAAGGTAGGTAGTGACCAAAGTGATTATCGAGGGAAGTGTTTGTGGTATGGAAGGTACCATGTTCTGAAAGGGGGTATTGGTTAAGCCGAAGGGAGTGGTATAAATGGGTGTGGAAGATACTGCATCAATAAAACGGGTAGAAGTGACAAGGGGTAAAATTGAACCAATGTTAGAGGTATTGATTGGGGTAATAGGTGTTTGGGTGGTGGTAGTAGATGGACCAATGGCAAAAGATGAAGCTTGACTAACAAAAGGGTTAGATGATGCAACATCAACCATAAGGTGGTGTGGCATGCCATAGGGTGGATTCATGGGAGGAACTGAAGCCATCGAAGTAAGGTAGGCTAAGGTATTAAGATAGTGTTGTAAAGCAATCAAATTATTGTCCAAAAAGGTGGAAAATCTGAATCACTTCAAGGACTATTGTAGGCATTTTAGGTGGGGGAGAATGGTGTAGTGAAGCATGGGGTGATCTGTCAATGTTCAAGGTATAATCCATGGATGAGGATGAAGAAAAAGATGGTGGTGGGTGGTTTTGGTTTTTCACTTGTTGTCTAGTTGAGACCATATGAGAAATTTAGAAATGGATAACAAACCTCTTTCCTCACATAATGAGCAAATAAAGAAAAACCCAAAGTAAACAAAGTACACACTAAAAGCAAAATTAATCCTAGGATTTATTATAAATCACTTTTGGCTTATGCTTTAAAGAATGTGAAAGGAGAAATTGGCTTGTACGTCACATACTAGAAAATATATTTGAGGATGGTTTCAGGTTAAAATTTAGTTCTCAAATAATCGTCACTAGACCAAGTATGTGGCCTAGTACTAGGGGCTTACTCCCCTCACTTCATGATCCCACAGCTAGTGCAGGTGCTTAGCCAATATATACCATTTGTCTAGAGTTTATACTCTATTAGAGAATGAAGTGGGTCCTCCCCTTGGTGATAAAATCCAAGTGGGATCACTGAGTATGGTAAGGTGATCCAAAGGGTGATGAAATCCCAATGGGCCTTGTCTCAAATAAGTTTTTATGTTTAATTTGTGTGTGTGGTTTGGTAGTGTAACATATGTATGTTACAATTAATTCATAATGTGTTTAACTAATCTAGGTGAGCTAATCATTAAGCAGGAAATACCATGAATGTATTCAATTTTAACCTAAAATAAGATTTTGGTGTATTTTCATGAAAACAAGGAATATATAAAATGCACTTAAATGCAAGATGTAAAATGCAACCTATCCTTAGGATGAAAACATTTTTCTTTTTTTCTCTCTTTTTTTTTGGAAAAGAAGAAAGGAAGATTTTTTTCTTTATTCAGAATTTAGAAATAATATAAATTTAAGAGAATTGAACTTAACTAAATGCAAATGTATTCATAAAAAACTATGAACCCATAAGGGGTCCCACCAGGCATGCCAAAATGTTTGTATCTGATTTTCGCTTTTTCCTATGTGTAAAAAGAAGAAACTAGTGATGAAAGGTGTGGAAGAATACCTATTAAAGTGCACACATTAGATCCAAGTGATTGTGGAGATATCATATTTAGCTTGGGATGATGACCTAAAAATAATAAAACACTATAATAAACTTATTTGTTAGACAAGTAGATGGGCGGATTGCCTAGCGTGAGCTAGATCTTAGAAGTGAAAGCTTTCTATGAGGCTGTCAATCCACTTTCTTCAAACACATAATTTGGTGAATAAAAATGAAAATATTTGCATACAATAATATAAAAATGAAACTAATAACAATAAATAATATCAAATTAATTAATAAAAATAAATACTTTGCTTAGATGGCTAAAATAAAGCAATTAGTTTAAATAGTGATAATGCTAAAAATTAGCTAAAACAAAGTTGTGGTTTTTGGGTTTGGATTGATTTAATAAAAGTATAAATAATGATTTATTTTGGGTTGGAAAATGTTTGTAATGGTGAATATAAATATGTTCAAGAAATCAAGAGGGATAAATGGTGAAAAATAGGGCCAATAAGGCAAAGGGGCAACTAGTCACAATGAGGCCAAGAACACAAAGGGGTAAAGGGTCAGAATGAGGCCAAGAAGGCAAAGGGTTAAAGGGTGATAAATATGGCTAAGGGATATTTATAATAGGGTAAAATTTAAATATAGTGATGAAGGAGGCAAGTGAAAGAAGAGGTCCAAAGGGAAAGGAATGAAGAAATTAAGATAACTAAACAACAAGATTACCTCAATACTTAAAGATGTTTATTGATGAAGATTGGCTAGTTGATAGCTGATGAATACTTGAAGAAATTTTGGAAATTTTTTGTTTCTTGAGCTCCTTCTCTTCAATATGATGACCTCCTTGATGATACCTCCAAACCTGCAACATAAATGTTAATAACAAAATACTAGTTATGAAGGGTGTGGAAGAATACTTGTTAAAGTGTGCACATTAAATCCAAGTGATTGTGGAGAGTTCCTCTTTTGCTTGGGAGGATGACCTAAAAATAATAAAATACTAAAATAATTTTTTTCATTAGATAAGTAGATGGGTGGATTTCCTAGCACGAGCTAGATCCTAGAAGTGAAAGCTTTCTAGGAGGCTGTCGATCCACCTATTTTAAACATTTAGTTGAGATGATAAAATAAATGTATTCTTGTATTAAATTATAGAAAAATAAAATTAAAACCAAAAAACAACCAAATTTAATACAAGAGAACTAAATTATTTGGTAATTTAACCCAAAATAAACAATTAGTTTGGTTATACTAATGTTAAAAATTAGTTAAGGTAAAATGATGGTTTTGGTTTGGTTTATGACAAGAGTCAAAAGGAAATGATAAGGTTTTGATTGAGTTGGTAATGTTTAAATAGGTAAATTATAGCTAAGAAATGGAAGATAAATGGTAAAGGGGATTATGAGGTCAAGAGGTCAAGATGGCAAAGAGGCAAAAGGGGTAAATGGTCAAGGTGGTAAGGAGGTAAAGGGTGAATCAAAAAAGAAGTAAATGGATAAGAGGGTAGGGAGTTAAAGGGGATTAAAAGAGGATAAAAAAATATGCTAAAGGTTTGAGGTCAAGGAAATAAGAAGGCCAATAAATGAAAGAAATGGAATACAAGAAAGCAAACAAATGTTTACTTGATGCTTGATGAAGATGGTTGATGAAGACGTTGTTGATGGAGCTTGAGGCAATTTTGGCAGAGCTTCATTGCTTTGATATTTTCTCCTTAAAGATGATGATAACCTCCAAAATTATGCCCTCCTACATAAACTTGAAACAAAATGTTAAGAACCAAAGATTAACTTCCAACTTAACCTTGGGTGAAGGAAAGGGACGTATTTACAGCATTTTTGTGAAGAATCATGCCAAAAAAGAGAATAGTGGAAGTGTGGCACCATTTTCCATGTGGTGCATTATTTATTCAAGGTGAGGTGGGTAAGGATTCCCATGTGGGTTGGTAAGTCTCCTACTTTGTACATGAATCCAAGTTTGAATGGATATCATGCACATGGATTTGAATGAGACTGGAGACTTTTTAACACCCTTATTTATCTTCACTCAAGATCTTAAAGATGTGGCACACCAAATGTGGTTCCATTTTACATGTGTTGTATGGATGATTCAAGGTGAGGTTGGTGGGGATTCCCATGTGGGTTGGAAAGTCTCTCATTTTGTTTGGAGAGCCTCCATTTGGGTTTAAAAGTCAAAAAATGAGTGCCCTTTGTCTTTGAGGAGGTAGGTATCTCATTTTAAGGTCCACTTTCTTGTGTGAAGGAAAAATATATGTTTAATGATGGTCCTTTAAGGATAAATTCACCATATTTCAATGGGGGGCTTATAATGCTTAAATAAGGTCATTAAGAACTTTGAGAAAGGGTTCTAAGTGGGATATGATGTCCCACATCAAACCATGTCACTTGCCATGTCACATTCCATTGCACTTTCCCTATCACATACCATATCACTTACCATGTCACTCACCATGTGATTTGTCATGTCATCATGAATAGTGATAGTGGGTCCCATAGTGAATAGTGACTATGAATAGTACTTTTAGATAGTGATTTGGTTAGGTTAAGAGGGGTTTGTTAAGGTTTAAAACGTTTTAAGGGGTCTTAAAGTATTTAGTCAATGAAAACTACAAGTATGTAGTTTTATATTATCTACAATCAATTCTATAGTATTCCTTATTAGCCTCACTATAACACCAATTATATACCTCAGTAGACTTATTAATATTTTTACCATCCTTACTATCAAGAACATCACCCTTATCCTCCTTATGATCCATATTAGTCTTATGATTAGCCTACACCCGCCCCCCTCACATGGCTACGGTAATGCATATGACCAACCTTGTCTTCAACCATGCTACCCTCCTTCACTTCCTCTACTATCTTCCCAAGCTTATCAAGATGGAATGTATGAGATGGAGAACAAAATACTATCATTTGTATAAAGAATTTGTTCAAACTCTCAATATGAGGAAGTGATTGGGATTCTTCAAGATGGATCTAGTGATCCTTTAGAGAGGAATTAGTTGTGTATATTTTTATTGGATAAGATAGAGATTTGGGAGAGGAAAAAAAGTGAATTAGATCAAATGTGTCAAGAGTGATCTTATATTCCTTATCAGCCTTATTATGCTCCATATCCTCATGAAGTCATTGACCATCCTCAAGAAGAGATATTATAATAGAATATAGACAAGCAAATTGAAGCCTTGGAATTAAAAATCATATATATTGAATCAACACAAAATGATGTAGAGTAACTACCCTCAAAGTCCTAAACCTACAACTTACATACACTTGTCACAGCCTCATAGACTTCTTAGTTTAGTTTTCCTAATTATAAAAATAGTCTAGGGTTGGTAACCAAAAACTAAATTACTTTACAATTACCCTCTATTGATTTATGTATCTCTAGAAACTTTCTTGTCTTAAAACCACATATAGATCATTTTTATAGCCCCTATCAATCCTAATTAGGTCTCTCAAGGCCTAAATACAACACAAACCTATTATTACATACACTTTTTATCCTTAAAACTATGAAACCTCAATAATATTTTAGATTACCTTAAACCACACCTAATCACAAAGTTTTGTTATTATTCATTGGTTATAACTCCCACAAATCAAGTTTTGGTTTCCAAACCCTAATTTAAGGTTTATACACTCTATATAGACTTGAGAGGAGTTATTTGAATATTTTAAGTTCCAAAAAAAAATTAAATGCACCATGAAGGTTGGAATAGTTATGTAATCCCATTATACACCCTTTCAAATTACCATATATTCTCTTTGACACCTTGGTTACACATTTTCACAATGATTTATGTTTGACTACATACATGTATGCTAACAATTACAAGACTATATCATCCGTTTCATAAAGAAGTAAGGAAATAATCAAAGGAAATTCACAAATAAACTTCATGGGACAAGGTAAAAACTTAATAATTCATAAATATCTTCATAAACTTGTCTTTAGTATATCTTCCTGCATTGATCAATCATACATAGTCAATTTCCAATGCACATATACAAGAAATAGGGTCTACAAACACTTTTTATCTTCAAAATGTGGAATTATATTCATTATTTATTGAACTATATCTCTCTTAACCTTTAATTAATGATGTTATATGCAAACCAAAACATCTTATATGTCATATAACTACTCTAACTACCTTTGGACCTTCCAACAATCAGTAGAAAGCTAGTTAGGCAATGAGAACACATACCAGATTTGATATTTCATGTAATTATGAGTTAATACCCATGGTATGGACTCATGGTGTCTTCAAGATATCATTTTAAAAAATTTACGTATTGATAATTCCTTTTAAACACCCTTGTAACACCTAGACTAAGCAAAATAATTCATATTTTCAAACACTCAATTTTGTCAGGAGAACCTACAACAATCAATATGCTCTGATACCAACTGTTAGGTGACCCCTTATCCAATCGAAGCACAATTGATTACTTTCTTATAAGCAATTAAACACAAAATTATACCAGAATGATAAAGTAACTAGAAACTTGAGACAGCAAAGAATTTGAGAGACAATACACACTCTTGTATTAAATATTACTAGAAGAAAATACAATAAGGAAGATGCCACTTCTTCCTCCACTTCAAAGGCTTGCCACACCTCAAGACCTTCTTCCCTCTCTCTCTTGCTCAACACAAAACCAAATCTACAACCTAAGTTGCTATCCCTCCTTGAATGCTTTAGCTGATCTCCTTGACCTTACACCTGTAGATCTCCTTGACCTTGCTTGCTTCAATGCTTTTACTTGCCTTCTTGATGATTACAATACAAGCCTCATGGGTCTTTAAATAGAATCCCATGGTTACAAAAATAGAAATCTAACTACAATAATTAGACATGTAGCTCATGACTATAATTAGTCATTTGACATGCAAACACTCGCTTCACTTAACTGACTATTCATCAACAGCAGTTCTGGAACACACAAGCGACCGACGCCGGTCCGTACTTGCCTAGTTTTGCCGCCGTCGGCTGACCTCCTGCCATCGCCGGTTTCCTTCTACACTGCACCTGGCTGACATCGGTCATTCTATCGACGCTGGTGCTTCTGGTTCTTCAGCATCCTCTTCTTCATGTCTGCAAACAGTTGAAGCTTTTAGCTCCACACCCTAACAATCTCCCACTTGGAGATAAATAGCTGCTACTGTACCTGTCCCTGTACACCATCTATTTTGTTCCTTTGGCTCTGTATCCCTCTTCAAAGTCACTCTTGAAGACCAACCACCATGCAAACCTGTGATGCTATACCTGTCACTTATGTCAAAAGAATTTTTCTACTCCCAAATTCTTCATGACATACTTCTGAACCAACTCTACCCTTAGCTCAGAAAACTCCCTATATATGAAACCCTGTAACAGGTAACACAATACAGTAACAAGAAAATGTAGCTAATATTATCCAACCTGGTAAAGATAAAACACAATGGTCAAACCTCCATTGCTCTGCAGCCTAATCAAGACCATATACCATAGCCTTTTGTCTCATGTGTCCATTCACTCTCTTCTCTAATATGGGAATCCATCCCTCTATCTAGTGCTTTCTTCCAGTTGACAACTCTACCAACAAATACCTATTTGGTTCTTCTCCAAGGACTCACACTCCTCATCCATGCCAAGCTCCAACTGTTTCTAGATTCTACCTGCATTGCTTCTTCTGTCTTCTTAGTTCTTGACTATTAGTAAGCAATATAAAGAAGATGAACAATGAATATGAGGTTCACATACCGTTTCTGACCTCCATATGGGTGTTTGAGACTCATTGATCCACCCAACATCCATTCCAGTGACCGATCTCGGCCATCCCTCAGTTTGCTCTTGACCGATGTCAGTTCCCTGCACTGACCCTGACTGTCGATGTCATTTCCCTGGCCGATGATGGCATCCCTCCTGCTGACGTCGGTCCTGATGACCAACGTCAGACTTCTCCTACCTGACCTATCGACCCTGCTGGTCTGCAGATGACCGATGTCGGTATCTGGCTAACTGACGTCAGTCCCATGTGACCGACATCGGCATCTGTGTGTTCTTGTAAGTGATGAAATTTTCATCCGTGAGCTCTTCTTAGATCAAACCTCTGTCCATGCTGCCCTGCTTAGATTTATTCAGCCCCTGTGACTGATCTATGTCCTTCATCTCCTCCATAAACACCAAGGCTTCTTTATTCGTATCAAAAACATCAAATTTCCTTTTTCTACAATGAACTCTATCTATGCTTTCCGAATATGAACACATACCTTTTGAATCAAGAACGTCCATTCCCTTCTTATTCATGTGACCAAGCCTATTAGACCACATCTTCGAATCTACACCAGAAGTAGAATCAGTAATATAAGTAGATAGATAAAGAGTATCTACTTTATTACCTCTCGCTAGAACAAGTGCTCCCTTGGTAACCTTCCAAGAATCTGCTATGAGGGTTATTATGCATCCCTCATCACCCAACCTTCCTACAGAAATCAAACTCTACTTCAGAATTGGAACATGCATGACCTCTTTCAACACCCATGTGTTGTTAATCTGCAATCTCAGCTGCACTTTCCCTTTGCCAACTATCTGACAAGGTGTACCATCCCCTAAATAGAGCACTCCAAAGTCTCCCTGTTCATACTCATGGAACAAATCTCTGTTTGGGGATGCATGAAAAGATGAACCAAAATCTAAAATCCATGATCCTACCTGACTATCCAAAGAAAGTATGAGAGCATCCTGTACCACAATATTTGCATCCTTTGCTTCTTCAATACTTGCATGTTGATTCTCTTTATCTCTCAACCAACACTCCTTCTTTGTATGTCCTCTCTTTCCACAAAACCAGCAGGTAATACCTTTGGACTCGGATCTCCTTCCCAACCTTGATTTCTCTTGCTCAATCTTCTCCCTTTGCCTTCCCCTACTTTCTGCACTTAGAACATTCCCTGATGATTCACCTGTGTTTCTCCTGTGTATTTCTTCATTCAAGATCACACTCACAACATCATTAACTTTTAAGATTTTAGAAGCAGATGCAGAATTACTTACTGCCATAACCAAACCGTCCCAACTTTCAGGCAAAGAACATAAAATCAAGAGAGCCTTTACCTCATCATCAAAAATAATATTGACTGAAGCTAGTTGGTTTACCAAACCATGGAAATCACTGAGATGAGTATGTACTGATCCACCTTCCTGCATTTGCAAAGTAAATAGCTACTTCATAAGATATACCTTATTATAAGCCGAGGGCTTTTCGTATAAATTTGCCAAGGACTTTATCAACTCTTCTGTTGTCTTGCACTGTGATAAGCTAGAAATCACAGATGATGCAAGGCTCAACCTTATGGAACCTAGAGCCTTTTGATCAAGAACACTGCATTCTTCATCCTTCATATCCATGGGCTTGCATGCAACCCCACCCAATGGTAAGTACAAATCCTTCTGATACAGATAGTCCTCAATCTGCATCCTCCAATGTTGATAATTCTTGCCGTTAAACTTCTCCATTTGTAGCTTACTTTCTTCTACCATTGCTAAACTCCCACTCAATTAGAAAACCCTGTGAATGACCTATAATCAAAAAATTAACCTGCTTCCTACAAACCGTAGCTCTGATACCACTTGTCAGGAGAACCTACAACAATCAATATGCTCTGATACCAACTGTTAGGTGACCCCTTATCCATTGGAAGCACAATTGATTACTTTCTTATAAGCAATTAAACATGAAATTATACCAGAATGATAAAGTAACTAGAAACTTGAGACAGCAAACAATTTGAGAGAAAATACACACTCTTGTATTAAATATTACTAGAAGAAAATACAATAAGGAAGATGCCACTTCTTCCTCCACCTCAAAGGCTTGCCACACCTCAAGACCTTCTTCCCTCTCTCTCTTGCTCAACACAAAACCAACTCTACAACTTGAGTTTCTATCCCTCCTTGAATGCTTCAGCTGATCTCCTTGACCTTACACCTGTAGATCTCCTTGACCTTGCTTGCTTCAATGCTTTTACTTGCCTTCTTGATGATTACAATACAAGCCTCATGGGTCTTTAAATAGAATCCCATGGTTACAAAAATAGAAATCTAACTACAATAATTAGACACATAGCTCGTGACTATAATTAGTCATTTGACATGCAAACACTCGCTTCACTTAACTGACTGTTCATCAACAACAATTCTGGAACACACAAGCGACCGACGCCGGTCCCTACTTGCCTGGTTTTGCCGACGTCGGTCGACCTCTTGCCATCGCTGGTTTCCTTCTACACTGCACCTAGCCGACGTCAATCATTCTGCCGATGTTGGTGCTTCTGGTTCTTCAGCATCCTCTTCTTCGTGTCTTCAAACAGTTGAAGCTTTTAGCTCCACACCCTAACAAATTTTGGTGGGAAAGGCTAAATTTGAATTTTTGACAGGATAGACCTAATAATAACCATTTAATTGAAAAATATGGATGTTATAAAAATCCTAAGACATCCTCAACCATAATAAAACTAAAATTGAACAAGAAAAACAAATTTTGAAAGGAAACTAGCCTAGGAGTGATGTTCCTACATCATACTCCCATGGGAAAGAGAAAAAGACTCAGGGACCATTGTCGATGAATTATTATAGATTGTTATCATTATTTTTTATTCCATTCTCTATCATCCATGTATAATATTCAACTGGTTGTTTTCGTTTGACCAGATACTTGCAATATTGCTTGTCTCTAGTTTGTTTGAACACTTGCTTGTGTAGAATGTATTACAATTCATCTGATTTGGATTAAGGAAACTATTTTTTCCAATATGGACTTATTTTAGTTGTTTATTCTATTTTTTATTCACCTTTTACTCCTTTTTAAGGGTACAAGTCTACAACATTGAATATTGGTGATATGCCTATACCACTAGGCAATTCCAACTCATAGGCATTATTATCAAACTTCCTAAGTAACTTACAAGGACTAATTTTATTCATCCTAAGATTATTTTACTCACCTCTTGGAAACATATATTTTATAAGATAATCCAAAATCAAATCTCCAATATGAAATCTCACCTCTCTTTTACTTACATCTACTTGTTTTTTGTACTTTTTCACACTAACTTCTAGATGTTTCCTTATCTATTGATGAACCTCCTTCATGACCACTACAAATTATTCTCCTCAGCACTCCTCTTGTCTATATGATTGATATTTTTTAGTTAAAACACTCTTCTAGGTTACATACTATTGATGATCAACATTCCCCTACTCTCAAAATGGGGACCCTCCTTTCTTCAATTTTTAAAAATGCCCAAGACGTTAGGTGTATTAAACCATTTGACTGTATGGAGAATTGATTTAATACTTTTGAAATTTTTGGTTAATCATTATTTTTTTAATAATGTTGATAATTACAAATATTTTAATTATTTCAAGTTTTATTCAATAATGAATTATTGACCATAGATGGTTTAATGATATACAAACAAGATTTTGCTAAATAAGAATGACCTATCTCTTTAAATGCACATAAGCATAATAAGATTAAATGGGTTTTATTAAATTAGCATTATGTTTTGTTTAAGTCATTTGATTACAATGTTTTTCTTTAAACTTGTTTAAATTTACCTAATACAAACAATGACATCTTCAATAATCTAACTTAGTTTCTCGCTTGACCTCATAGGATGTCAAATTAAAGTCATGATTTATGATGCCTCATGAGATATCATAGCTTAGACTATGACGTAAGGGATATATATCCATATCATCTAGCCTCATAATATCTTAAGGATTCATCACATCTCATGCATGGCACCTGGAGAAAATCTAATAAGACCACGAGCTACATGGAATCATCTAAAGGGATCACGAAGAAGCTAGCCATTAGAATTCAAATCCTAATGCTACAAGTCAAGATCTTAATCCCTATGAGAAATCCCATTTAATTCAACCTACCATGCATACCCCACACATATTTCCATAATTTAGAAGCCTTTTAGATGTTGTCATGTGTCTCAAAGGTAATCAACCAAACTTGAGCAGCCTTTTGAGGTAACATGTGTCCCCTTGGGTTCATCCAAGGTCATCGCATGTTACCACCATGTTGCAACGATACAAAGCTTATGAGATCTTGTAAAACAAACATCTGAGCTATACCCAAGCCATTTGATTAATGTTTGATGAAACGCAACTATTCGAGATGACTTTCAAGAATGACACTTGGTAGAAGAACAAAAAAACCCATAAGAATGACGTGTCCCCTTTGGGTTTACACAATGATGCCACATGTCATTCCCACACTATTTCTATCTAAGATCTAAGAGATAGCCTCCAAGAGGGACATGTGTCTCCACCCTATCCACCTAATTATTTCTAAGTTGTCAACAGTTGTCCAAAATCCTTTTAATGAAGACACTTGGCAAGGAAAGCTATGATTACCTGTGAGAATGATGTGTGGCACTCCCATAACCAATCAGAATTAAACAAGCCCCACAAAAGAGCTCTCTATGAATTTAAATATGCCACATGGTGGGATGCATATGGGTCATCACGTAAAAAAAATTTAGAGAGTTTGTGAGGCAATCAAAAGGTACCATGTGTTTGAATATCAAGCCAACTAGGTATCTTAGTCATATTCAAGCCATGCAAGTACCTAGTTAGATCTAAGGTGGAAACCACATGTCAAAGGGTAGAAATATTTATATTTAATGATAAAATTGATGGCCAATCAAAGACAAATTAAAGATAAATTTGAATTCTAGTGTAGCTAATTTCCAAAATCAATAGTTCAAAGTTGTTTCAAATATATGCAAGGTTGAAAAACTTTCCATTAATATGACACGAACTAGGATTCCCATCAACATTACATTAATAAAAGTAGTAATTCAAAAGGCTACACAATCAAGGATATTATTATTTTCATTTCAAATCTATGCATGTTTACTTTCTTTGCATTCTACACTCTTACAGTTTGACAAAGCTCAATCGATTAGGAAATTTCACTCCTGACCACCATTATCAAATCTTAAAGATTGCAAAAGGATACAAAAATACATTAATCATTACCTAAAGTATTGCAAGGGATGGCATAGGTAGGTCCTTCTACTCCAGGTAAGAGTAGTTCTTTTAATAATGATGACTTTATGTTTCATAATGGTACTTTAATCATCTTCAAGGATACTAAATTTATTCTTAAAGCCATAACATCCAGTGACATGCATTAAAATAGCATATACTTTAATGTATAATAAGTTAGGATTATTGATTAGGATTAAACTATGCCTCATATAATCTAACTAGTTTTTTATATTCTTGCCATCAATGTAGTCATCTCCACATGGTTGTAGCAAATTTGGAGGTCATGCCATGTGCTAACCTAGTTTATGGTATTTTTGGGAGGTCAAAATATGAAGATGGTCTACTCAAGTCAATATTCTAAGGGATCCCTATTAATTTCATATCAAGACCAAGATTCAAGAAGTACTATGACCTTCCCTTACCATAGATAAAATATAACCAAGTTGTCACTGATAACTAGTATGAAGTGCATTCTGCAAATAAGGTCTTGTCTTCATGGGTGGCCGACTCAAGAGGATCTATTTTAATGGATGATCAAGGAAACTTGACCATCTAATAATTTATACAAGGATTCAGAGTTGGCCTAGCCCTCTTAAATAGAATATTTGGTAATCCACACATTGGCTATATAGACATAAGGTCTATTCTATTTTTTAAAATCATCCTAGAAGACTAGCATATTCCCCTAGTTGGGTAAATTATCAATAATAATTTAGTATATGAAATTTAGAAACTTTCAATAATAGTTCCACCTTCTTTATAATGAACTATTTATTAGATGCAATATGTGTAACTACTCAACTAGGCCAAAATTCATGGTTTCTTGAGTGTGAAGAGGTTGTGCTTAAACTCTTCTCTATAATGCCTATTCATAGGTTCAAATGCAACATAAGAGTCATTTTGGAAGAGTTCTACCCAGTGGTTTATAATTTTATAATTAAATTCAAGATGTAAAGGGTTCCCCCTGAAGTTAGGTAAACTTTGAGAGACATGGGTAGTTAATGGCTATACCTAGACTGCATAGTCATCAGGATAGAAGGAGTGATGATGGCCCCTTTTAGGTTGCCAAGGTTCATACCAATGAATCTAGATGTAGATGAAATGGCCTATCAAATTCTATATTTATTTTATGGAGTCTTCAAGAACAAAAAGAAAACAAACCCCCATAAGGTTCCTTACAAACTAGGGAAGATTAGGATTATAAAGTGGCATGATATTATTGTAGCTTTTAGGCATAAGGATGCATACCTATTTACTAAATATAACTTCATACTATGGGATCCCAATAATTTCATTACCAATCTTATGTTAAAATTCAAGAAAGATGTAATAATGGAGTACAAGAATCATGAAGAACTTCATGAGTGGATATACAAATATGCTCTAAATGATGAGGTGGTGCTCCAGAATACTACAAAGAAGAGCATTAAACGGGAGATGAGACTAGATAGAGAGAATAAAAAGGAAGATATTACTAAGTCTCAGCATCACCAACACATAGGAACATGTTTGATGCATACTATAAAGAAGGTCCACTAGAAATAGGCCATATAGACCTCCAAAACTTACCACATTAAGCATTCAAGACTTACCTCTAAGATTTGAGCAAGGAGGATCTAGCAGTTAGCCTGACCCTTCCCAAAGGCCCAAATTAATCTCTACATCTACTATGGGAGCCATTTTGGAGAGTTTAGATCAACCTAACCCTACTATTATTGACCTTGAGGAACTAGAACAAGGCATTCAACTCTCTATGGAAGAAATACAAGCACTGGCTGGTAAGAACATTGAAAAGGTATACAAGAGGAAAAAGGAGCCTAAGGCCACTATGAGAGGAATAATAACCCCTTCACCAACTTCTCGAGTGATTACAAATCCCAATATCACACCATAAACTACCCTTGGATCACTAACTCCCAATGTAAGTACCTTCCCACTACTTTATTTTCTAATTACAAGTATATATGCTTCTACTTATACTTTTATATTTGTTCCTCCTAAAATTTCTCTCCCATTGCCTTCAATATCATTAGTAAATACAACTACCACTTCTCATTCTTTAGTTGATACTAGCTTCGGTCAAGCTAGTGGTTCCTTAAAATTTGCCATTCCCTATTTCATTTCTCATATCATTGCCAATATTGCATCTTCATTAGACACTAGTTCAAGCTAGGATGTTAGTTCCACTTCTTCCTAGGTAGCAACAACTAGTGCATCACTTGTTATTGGTTCCCTTGCATCAGCAAGGCCATTAAGGCCCATTTCAAATCTATTCACCTTTCTAAATCCACCTTTGCCTACATCCCCATTAAACATTTCTATAACTATAAAGGTGAGTGTACCTCCAAAATTACCTTCATTTATCCTAAATATGGGCCCTACAAGAACTCTATGTGGCACACTTGGGTATATGGACCCATAAAATTTACTGCACATTCATGATACATCTCTATCATCTACCTTAGCTCAAGTACCTCCATTATAAAATGCCCTAATTACACCACACAGAAAATATAATGCCTACTATTGTCCCAAATTGGGTTAGAGATATTAAACTAGCATCAAGATAGAAGAGACCTTAGGTAGTCCTCTTTGTACCATAGATTGGCATGAGATTTGATGTTGCTACAAACATAATGAAAATAGTGATTAGGATGTAGGTTAAGCATCCCTAGTCTAGCTCAGTTGTGTCCCATGAAACTAAAGAGTCCCTCTTCACTTTAAAAATGAAGAGGAAGGCTAGACCAAGTGAAGTGGATGATTATGTAGAGGACCCTGTGTCCATGATCCAAGCCAATGCAAAATCAACAATGACCTTGATGAAAGGAATGAAACAAAATATGAAGATATTGAAGGAGAAATAATTACCTACAATATCGAATAAAAACACATTATAAGTAACTAATGTAGTTGTCAATGTCTTTAATTTTTAAAAAGTGATGAAAAGAAGACAAGAGGATGGGACTCTGAAGTATAACATGGTCATTAAATATGACCAAAAACTTGCACTCTACAATGCCAAGTTGGAAAACCTAGATAGAGTCACAAGAAGCAACAAATACCTAGATATTAAGATATTTCCACTTGAATACATCATCCCAAATCAGACCATAATGATGAATAGATGAAGGATGTTGAAAATATGGCTAGAGCAGGTCAAGGATGTAACTCAATCCTTAGAAAAGATAAAATTCAATATTTCCCTCTTGTTAAAGGATGTTATGATCACTAGGGTGACTAAACTTGATGGCAGCTTCATGGATGACCAAGAATTCAAGGCTCAAATGAAGGTATTTATCACAAAGTTCTATTAAGACATAGCCAATACAAAGACTACCACTGAGGTAATAAACATTGTGGCTTTTTCCAACCAAAGGCTAGAGAGAGATGAGGCCATTGAAGAAGCACTAAAGCTTGTAAATGTAGAATATGCTAGGATTATTCAAGAAATGCTTAATCTATTTCAGTCTATGATCTTATATTTTGGTCAAATTAACCTAGATTACTTATCATGCATAGAATTTTGGATAAAATAAGAGGCAAAGAAGCAAAGGTGGTAAAAATAAGCTAGTTACCAACCTCCTCAAGGGCCTTGAGGAATATTTGGCTTTGTTTTGTGAAATTAAATTTAGAATTTTCCATTGTAATATGTGACATTTTTAGCCACTTAGCTACATTTAGGAGTCTTTTAAGGAAACCACTTGAAATTTTATAGGCAATTTTGATCCCTATATATATGGGCATCTACCCTGATTGTAAAATAAGGAATAGTTGTTATAAAATTAATGCAAAAGAGCTAAGAATTTAAGAGATTGTCTGTATGCTTTATTGTATGTTCTATGGTTTCTACTTATCATATTTTTAGAGAATTAAAGGTTTATTTTAATATGACTAATCTAGTGATAATATCGTTGTATGCATCTGTTGGTTTGAGTTCAACACTAGGCTAACAAATCTACTAGTATATGTGTTCTATTTTCAATTTATTTACAATTCAATGTGCTTATACAATTTATGTGAATGAGTAAATTTTCTACAACATATTCTTATATATATGCATTTTTTTTCCTTTGATGCATAAAATGTGTTCATTTAGATTTGAGTATTACACTAGGGTTAGTGAATGCTAGTTTTACATGTTATTATCATCATGGTTAAAATAATTGACACCACTAACCCTCTGAAGTAAACTTCCTTTTCTGCCTTACCCTACTTACCTTTGGTTCTACCCCATGATTCAATTTAGTTTAGCTCATTCTATAAATATTCATGGTTTTTTTGTGCTTGGGAAATAATTGTCAAAGTTTAGAACAATTTCACCAAGATTGGAAGGAAATAAAGTTTCATTGTGTATAATCTATTATCCTTATAGTAGGGTTTCCTTGCAAATTTACAAGTGGTGACCATATCTTTGCTATTTTACTATTTTCAGTAGTAGTTGTGTAAATAACTCAAGACCTGAGTCTTCTAGGACTTCAAATTGACTTTAGTACTTTCCCCTATTCCTTAATGACATAGGGAACACATTAAGTACATCAACAAGAAGGGAAGAGCTAGTGCTAGAAGGAGGGCCCCTAGGCAATTAATTTTATGCATCTTAGTAAAATTGTAGTGTACTTCATTAAATACATGCATAATTGTTTCAAAATACACAAATATTGTTAAAGAACACTAAATATATGCATTCTTTGCATGAACCTTTGCATTTTTTGAAGGATTTCATCAAAGTTAGTGTTCATTCATAAAAATTTGGTTAATAATCTAGATATTTGTCTAAATTTATGCAAAGATAGATGAAATACCCCTTATTTAGGCATATTAAAGGTTGTTTTGATCATATTTTCAAAGGTTGATATAAATTTTGTATAATTTGGATATTTTTGATAATTTGTGTGAAGGTCAATCATTGGGACCTCGGTTGCACTGAATCTAGGCATTTAAGATCATAATTACTCTAATTTATTTGTGATTGAGTAAACCTTTACATATCTTTGTGATGAAATATGTTTTTAAATGCTTAAACACTCTTAAAATATTAAATAGGGCATACAAATTTTTTAAAAGGCTAGTTTAACACTAATCTATATAGGCTAACATGTAGAACTAATAGTATTTGTGGATGTATTGAAAACCCTAAGGTTTTTAAGCTTGGATCCTCAAAGATGAAGGTAAAACTATTAGATCTAGTTTATAAAAGGATTTTTCTATAAGAATTTGACTGATCATTGTAATATTTGACACTTATGAGGCTACCTTTGAAGTTATTTTGCTCTCTAGTCATTAGTACTCATTCTACATCTTGGAGTTGCCTAGGATTAAAACCAGACCTTGATATGAAACTTAGGTCCTTTTAACATCCTTAATAATCCTTAGGAAGGAAAGAGCAAACAAAGGTAAGTGTAGGAATTCTAGGACCCATTCAAACTCCCCATCTAACCAAAATCTTCCACCCCATTTCCCAATCATGGCATGGTTATCTGGATCATCCATCAATATCCCTAGAGTTGTGCATGATCTACCAAGGAACCCATAAAAATATTTACCTCTCTTTACCCCCACTAGGAGAGTAACCATTGAAGAGCATATAAATTATTTTAAAGTATATTTGAGGCTACTTAATGTAATTCATGAATACATGGCTTTCCACCTTTTTCCAATTAAATTTTGAGATATGGCTTATTATTGGTTCCTCAACTTGCTAAAAGATTCCATCATGGGATGGGATCAGTTTAATAATACTTTTATCACCCAATTTGGTAGGGTAGTAAGCTCAAGAGTTGTGTATCAATAGTTCACCACACTCAAAAGTGACATAAAGGAACTAATTATAACATTCAATGCAAGCTTTCAAAAGATGTATAGATTGACATCCCCATCCTATAAGCTAGTAGATGATTTAGATTTAGAAATAGACAAAAATGCCTTAGACCCGATGATAGTTGTCTTCTTAAGAAGAGCCTTGAATATTGACACATTTCCTTTAGCATATGATGAAGAGATCCATGTTGATGAGAAAATTCACCCATAGGTGAATCCCTCCTTTGTTATACCAAATAATGACCCAATGATGCCTACTCTAAATGTCATACCCAATAGAATCAGAATCTATATGTATTAAACCAAGTGCTAGTAATTAACCAATTGCCATTATGCCATGCTACAACCAACCAGTAGCTAGGATTCTTAAACCAATCAAATGCTAAAACACATCCCTATAACAATATTAGTCAAGTAATGATACCTGTAAATAACACTAGCATTCAAACCATGACCCAAAACAAGAATTCAAAGCCTCCAAAGGGATAATTAGATTCAATACATAGAACCATTCAAAAACTCATTAATTATTTCTTAGATCTCAAGAAATAGATGTGAAATATTGGTGAGAGTTCTAATATAAATTATAACTTCTAGAGATATAAAAAGTCATTCAATATTCCTAATAATAATAGTGATCCCCCTTAAGCAAGTTGCCTAAGATCAACATGTATGAGTTAGCCTTTCCCAACTAGTGTTGATTACACAATACCACCAGACATGGAGAACTAGATTGCATTAAATTTTATCATACATTCAAAGCCATTCATAGATAAATGTAGGGGTTCAAGATCAACCCCATTGATCAAAGTAATGTTAAAGGCTCAAGTAGTACCAATGATGCCTATCAATCTCCAAAAATAGTCCTCATGGTTGAGACCTATGATTTTCCCAATCAAGATGAAAATGAGCTTGAAGATAATGTTGAGGAGGTGTATGCTTTCCATCAATACCATATCAGAAACTATGATTTGAGAATTAAAGGTCATAACCCACCTCTAACAACTTCCACCCCACTTAATAATATAGATACACCTCTTGATGGTAGGACAAAAAATAATCCTCCACCCCCTAAAGGTAAAGAAAGTCAGCCAACAATAGAAGCTCCCTGCACAACATCAAAGGGTGGATATAACATAGTGGAAGATATGAAAAAGATCAAGGAAAACATAACATTACATGAACTCAATCAAATCATTAAATAATGTGATTTACTATTTAAATCACTACATGAAAATCATAACTCCATCAAAGCTAGATTGGCTCATGCAAATGTGATAATGTATAAGATCAAGCATGAAGTTCCACTATTTTTGTTGATTGTAAGGATTTTTGGTAACAATCTTCATAATTTACTATTATATTCTAGTTCTTAAATTAATATTATGCCTTTATAAATCTATGAAAAAATGGGATTAAACCCAGTCAAATTAGAGAAAGTAGTGGTGCAATTGGATAAATCAAGAGTGAAAGTAGTGGGAAAATTATTAAATATTTATATGCAGCTCACTCATGAACCCTGAATCTAGTAGTTCATTAATATTCAAGTTGTTGGCATACCTAAGGCTTATGGATTTTTATTGATTCATGATTGGACTAAATCCCTAAATGGATATATGTCCACTAATTTTTCTCACATGTGGTTACCTTGGCATGGGATTCCTAATCAAATCAGGATTGACTGAGAACCCAAAATGAAATACACAATCAATAAATATAACACCAAGAATGAAAAGGTGAATTACCGATCCTCTAACTTAGGTTTTAAGACTTTGGAAACCAGTAATGTTGTTTTGGATGATAAGGTGAAATAACAAAATGAAGGTCCTTGGACATTGCACTTTGATGGTGCACAAGCTAAGCAAGGTTATGGTATTGTAATTATTCTAATAAATCCTAAAGGAAAATAGTACCTAACATCTTATAGATTATAGTTCACTTGTACTAATAATTTAGCATAATATGAAGCTCTTATTTTAAGACTTCAATTTGTAGTCAAACATAAAGTAAGAGAACTATTATTCTATGGTGATTAAGAATTAGTTATTAATCAGGTTAGAAGCAGATATCAATGCAATATTTCCTATTTCAGAAAGTATAAATTTAGGGATTGGGATTTTATTGAGTATTTTGAATCATTTAATATTTTTCCCTATCTAAGGAGTAGAACTAATTGGTGGATGCTCTAACTTTGATGGCAGAAAATATAGTGCCTCCAGAGCCTTCGAACTTGTAGGATTTTATTCTAGAAATAATTTCATCCCCCTCTATACTAGACAATATCAATCACTTCCAAGTTTTCTATGATGATAAGAAGATAATTGAATTCATGTGTAATTATAATATGTTTAAATCCCACAACATTAATGAATAGGATGAAAGTTCTATACAAAATTCAAAGGATAATGAAGATGGAGTAATCCAACTTAAGGAGAACCAAATCCCTAAGGGCATGATCTCCTTGGAAGGATGTTTAACCAAGATAAATAAACAATTGAAGCTGAAAAACCTAAGGTAAGTGGAAATTATTATAAATAAGTCAACTTGGGAAGTCCTAGGAACAAGCAAAGTGTCAAAATTGGTTTCATTTGCACTGATGAAGAGCTAAAAGAAGCCACTACCATTTTAACCAATTTCAAATATGTCATTGCCTAGTCATATGATGGTCTTAATATATTTGATATTAGTGTGATTACTCACACTATCCCCTTGAAAGAGGCCTATAAACCCTTTAGGCAAAGTCAGAGGCCAGTGAGTATAATGTTGGAACCACTAATTTATAAATAAGTGAATAAATTGCTAGATGTAAGGATAATCTTTCCCATATGGCACTTGATATGGGCTAAAAATATTATTCCAATTCAAAAGAAGAATGGATAAATCAAACTCTATGTCAATTTCAGAAACCTAAATAGATCCTTGAATAAGGAAAATTATCCCTTACCATCTTTAGACAAGGTCACTTAGTTGGTGACTGGATCTAGAATGATGTCATTCCTTGATGGTTTTTCAAGCTATAACCAAGTCCTAGTGAATAAGAATGACAGAATGAAAACTAGCTTAACCACCAAGTGGGGAACATTTACATATAAATGAATGCCATTCAGATTGATCAATGTAGGAGAAAATTTCCAATGACAAAAATACCATGCATTCTAAGGATTAATAAGTAAGTGCATCATTATTTACATGGATGATCTAACAAAAAATTTAAAATAGGAGTGATCACATGATTCATTTGGAATAACTGTTGGAGAAGTGCAAGAGGTATGGCATTTATTTAAACCCGAAGAAAATTATCTTGTGTGTAATTGGAGGAAAAATACTAGGATATGTAATCACCCAGGAAGGTATGACTATTGAACCTGATAGGATAAATTCAATTTCAAAGGTACAAATCCCTAATAGCAAAAAAGAGTTGAAATATTTCTTTGGCAAGATTAATTTTGTAAGAGAATTTATCTCTAGTTTTGCATATATCATAGGACCACTCAACATGATGCTAAAAAAAATGCAAAGATAGAATGGATTATTTAATCAAAGAAATCATTTCAAGACATTAAGGATGTTCTTATTCAATCTCATGTTCTAATAAGTCTTGATTTTATCAAAGAATTTTATCTATATTCTTTTGCTTCTAATCACACTATTGTCATTGTCTTGACACATAAATAAGATGACAAAGACCACCCTATAGCATTCATGAGCACCAACTTGAAGAATGTTGAACTTAACTATCCTATTCTAGATAAATAATCCTACGCTCGGGTGAAGGCTCTCAAGAAGTTCAAATACTACATCCTAAGGAACAAAACATATGCCATAGTGTCTGATTTGGCTGTCAAGTTGATGTTGGGATAAAATGAACTTGGAGAACTAAGAGGGAAGCGGATGACCAAACTCCAATAATATGATATAGAAATAAAATCTACTAATTTAATTAAAGGCCAAGGTCTAATCCAACTTATTGAAATTACTAATCCATGAATTGATGTTTTATAGGTTGAAATAAGTCAAGTGTCTAGGGTGATTACTATAAGGATATTATTCACTATTTTTTACATGGAGTGCATCCCCCGCACCTTAAAATAGAACAAAAAAGGGCCCTCAGGCTGAGATCATCCCATTTTATGATTAAAAGAGGAGTCCTCTATATAAAAATTATGAGGGGATCTATCTAAGATGTGTTTTTAGATCCAAAGCCATGGAAATCATCAATTATTTCCATGACAAATTGGGAAGTGGTCACCCTTTAAGGCATATCACAACACACAAGATATTGAGAGCATGCTACTATTGACCAACCATATTCAAAGGTGTCCATGCTAATGTGAAAGCATGTCATCAACGTCAAGTGTTTGATCGATGAGAGACAAAGGTAATTGTGCCTTTGTAACTAGTGATCAAAATAAATCCATTTGTATGATGGGGCCTTGAATTCATAGGAGTGATTAATCCTAACTCCTCGTTAGGGAATAACTTTGTACTCACTACAATGGATAATTTCACCAGGTGGATTGAAGCAGTGTCCATCAAGAATAGTAGATCAATTAACACTATCAAATTTATAGAATAAAATATCATCACTCAGTTTGGGATTCCCTATCCTTAGTGTGTGATAATGGCCCATCTTTTATATCAACCAAATTCACCTAGCGGGCATATGATAATAAAATAGTCATCAAGGCTACTTCAAACTATTACCCTCAGGGTA
Source organism: Torreya grandis (assembly GCA_037957365.1). NCBI lineage: Eukaryota > Viridiplantae > Streptophyta > Pinopsida > Cupressales > Taxaceae > Torreya > Torreya grandis. Next base: position 14,534 of record JARHVA010005827.1, on the reverse strand, counting down.
ATGGAGTTGTAGAATCTACCAACAAAAGCTTGATGAATGCATTCAAGAAATATGCAGAGAAGAAACCCAAAGAATGGCAGTCTTTGTTAAAGTATGCTTTATGGGTAGACAGAACGAGATACAAATAGGTGCTCAAAGAATCCCTATTCTTGTTAGTCTATGGGTAGCAACTAATTTTTCCTATCACACTGAATTTTCCCAAATATGAGTTTATGGCTAATTATATGCAAGATGATGAAAGAGTATAGTCCTAAATAATGGACATCATCCAAATGGAAGATGCCAGAGATGAAAAATTGAAGAATTTTAGCAAGCATCAGGATGTCATGAAGAGATGGTTTGATAAATGAGCCAAAGTTAAAGAATTTTCCATATTAAACTTGGTCCTACTATGGGAAAAGGCCCACAAAAAAAAGGGATAACATGACAAGTTCACTCCTCTCTAGATTGGACCATATCAAGTGGCAAAAATACTTGGTGAAAATTCATTTAGGCTCAAAGACCTATAAGGAAATGACTTAACCTTACCAGTCAATGGGCAGTACATGAAACAATATTTCTCTATTGATCTATCACAAACTCCAAAAGGATAGTAATCTTTTTTAAATTTAGAGTGGATAGGAGTAAAGTAATTTCTTTTTTCATTTTGCTTTCTAATTGTGTTCTTTCTTGATTTCCTACTTTGCTTTCCTACTGTGTGCTTTCTCACTTTCTATTTGCTTTTCATTTTTTTGTCATGTGTTTTAGCTTAGTAATAATTCCTTTAGATTAGAATTCATTGGCTCAATCTATGTTAGTCTATTCCTATAAATTTTTAATAATTTATTGTTGGTTTTAAACAATGGTCATCCAAAGTTTGGAAACCTCTAGCAATGTTTTAATTTATAAAAGCTAGGAGGGATTAATAAAAAATTAGTTTTTTCATGAAAATATTAAGTCATTATAAGACTATACTATAGTTCATATGCATGAAAAAATTCTAAAATGAATGTTTGAATCTGTGTAGACCATCATAGTTTCACTTAAATTCACTAAGTAAATTTCTAGGGTAGAACTTGATATCTGAAAGTGAATTACACACAGACTATGTCTTGACAGAACTTTACACTTAGCTCATTTTGGTTCCTAACCATTTTGGTTTATGAATGCAAGTATAAAAAAATGATACACCATGAAGTGAAATCATAAACTACTTTAATATTCCATGAATGGTGATTTAGGCAATCTCTATCAAGGTTATAGATGCCTAGCTAGTAATAGAGCAAGGCCCACAGTAGAGCTAAAGGTATCTTTGTTGGGGTTATGGACACCTAGTTATCTAAAATATAATTATATAAAATTTAAATAATCTTAAGTCACTTCATTTTTGATGTCTTAAAAATTTAAAGTTATCATTTTTAAACCTAGTGGTAATGGTTAAGGAACCTCAAAACACACACATAGTATGATTGTATACAAGGTCTAAACATTATTTCAATCCCATGGGCTTTCACTAGTTCTAAAAAATAGTTTTAGTAATGATGGAAGATCATAATGAGATAACTATTTTTTTATTCATTTTAAACAAAATATTGGGATTCTAACATTTTTTAATGTTTTCCCATAGAGGTCACCATTTGTTGATGATCAACATTCCCCTATTATCATAATGGGGACCCTCCTTTCTTTATTTTTCAAAAGTGCCCAGGATGTTAGGCATATTAAACCATTTTACTACATGGAGAATTGATTTAATACTTCTACAATTTGTAGTTAATCGGTCATTTTGTAATAACGATTGATACTTACAAATACTTGAAATATTACAAGTTTTCTTCAATTTTTATTCAACAATGAATTATTAACCATGGATGGTTCAATGATATGCAAATAGAATTTTGTGAAAGAAGCATGACCTGGCTCTCTACATGCACATAAACACAATAAGCTTCAATGGTTTCTATTAAATTAATATTATGTTATGTTTAAGGCATTTACTTATGAAGTTTTGATTTAAACTTATTTAAATCTATCTAAGATGGGTAATGACATCTTCAATAAGCTAACTTAGTTTCTCACTTGACCTTACAAGATGTTAAATTAAAGTTGAGGTTTATGATGCCTTGTGGGATGTCAAAATTTAGATTACAACCTAAGGGATAGATGTCCACCTCACTAGGCCCCATAATGCCTTAAGGATTCATTGCATTATATGCATTACTCCTAAATTAAATCTACCAAGCCCACAAGTTATGCGGTATCATCTAGAGCAATAGTGAAGAAGTTAGCCATTAGAATTCAAATCCTAAGGATGTGTTAGGATCTTATCCCCCATGAGTGAGACCATCTAATCCACCACACATCCCCTATGTATCTTACAATAGTGTAAAATCCCAAAAGATACCATTTCATGTCTCAAAGATAATGAACTAGACTCGAGTGGCCTTCCAAGGTGATGCATGTCCCCCTTGGGTTCATCTGAGGTCACCACTTATCCACACCACATTGTATTAATCCAAATCTCATGAGAGCTCACAAGCTAGACATCTAGGTTATATCTAAGCAATTGATCAATGTTTGATGACACATAGCTATCTAAGATGCATTTCAATAATGAAACTTGGTAAAAGAATGAACAAAACATTACAAGAATAATGCATGTCCCCTTTGGGCCCACATGATGATGTCACATGTCATTCTCACACTTTTCCTATTTGAGATCCAAGAGATCACCTTCAAGTGGGACATGTGTCTCCATTTGAACCACTTGATTATCACCAAGTTATTGATAGTTCTCCAAAATTAATCTGAGGAAGAAACCTAGAAAGGAAAGTTATGATTTCCTGCAGGAATGACTGTGGCACTACCATGACCAATCAAAATTGAACAAGCCCCACTCAAGAGCTCATTATGAATTGAAATATGACATGTGGTATGATGCAAATGGGTCATCATGCAAAAGGAATTTTAAGAGTCCAAGAGGAAATTAAAAGGTGCCACATGTCTGAATTTCAAGCCAACTAGGTAGCTTAGTCATATTCAGGCCCCACGATGATTTGGGAAACAATTCAGGTGATAATTTGGGTGACAGTTCCACCCCAATTGATGATGGAACTTCTGGGAGCCATAACTTTTGCACCGTAGCTCTAATTGACGTGTCATTTAAGCCATTGGAAATCTAAGAATGAGGATAACATTGTGAGATGGAATTGATCTTTCTCAATGAATTTTTACCCCCAAAAAACCAATAGAAGTGCACCAAATTTCAATTTTAGTAGTGTAGTCTAAAAATAGTAAGTTTCTAAAAATAGTAATTCCTCAAATTTTGTATTGTTTTGAATCATGGAAGTCAAACCACTTAATATACCTTGAAATTAGTGACCATTCACATCCTCCCTCTACTTTCAAAATGTGTATAAATGAAGATGCAATGTGAAATGGAAGATCAGACATCTCTTCCCAGAGATAAGCATATAGTTATATTGTGATCTTGAGTAGTAAAACATCTCTTCTTAGAGAATTCATTGTTATTGTGTTATTTATGTGTTCTTTAAATATTTATCAACCATAACTTCTAAATTTTGGATCACATGAGTACCTAGATGGACCTGAGGTGGTAACTTCATATCAAATGATTGTAATATTTATATTTAAAGATGAAATTAATGGCAAATCAAAGATGAATTCAATATAAATATGAATTCTGGTGTAACTAATTACTAAAATCAATAGTTCAAATTTATTTCAAATATATGCAAGGTTAACAAGATTACCATCAATATGACATGAACCAAGATTGCCATCAACATTACATTAATCAAAGAATTCATTCAAAAGGTAACACAATCAGACATATTGTTATTTGCATTTTAAAGCTATATGCATTTGTTTTCTCTATGGTTTGTACTCTCATAGTTTAACAAAGCTCAAACCATTAGCAAATTACACTCCCAACCACCATTATTAGATCTTGAAGATTGTAGAAGAATACAAAAATACATTGAGTACTACCTAAAGTATTGCAAGATATGGCACAAGCAAGTCCTTCTACTCCAGGTAAACGTAGTTATTTTTGGAATGATGACTTCCTATTTTAGAATGGTACTTTAGTCATCTTTAATGATATTGACTTTAAAACTGAATCCATAGCTTCTAGTGGCATGCATTATAGTAGAATATACTTTAATGTAGAAGAATCTAGGGTTGTTGATAAGGATGAAACCATGCCTCATATAATCCAAATATCTTCTAATATCTTTTCCATCAATGCAATCAATTTCCAAAAGGTCATAGCAAAGCCATCGGTCATACCATGCGCTGACCTATTTTATTGTATTTTTTGGAGGACAAAATGTGAATACAAGTGACTCAAGTCAATATCCTAAGGTCTCCCTATTTCTTTAATATAAGGACTAAGCTTCAATAATTATTATGACCTTCCCTCACCATAGATAGAGTATAACTAGGTCATCATAGACAACTGGTATGAAGTACACTCCTCATAGAAGGTCTTGACTTCATGGGTGAGTAGACCAATGGGAGTTGTTCTCATGGACGATCAAGTAAAATTTCCCATCCAATAATTTATACAAGGATTTAGAGTTGGCCTATACCTCCTAAATAGAATATTTGGAAATCCACACATTGCCTATGTGGACATAAGGGATATTTCATTACTATAAATCATCCTAGAAGACTAGTTAATTTCCCCACTTGAGGAAATTATTTGCAACAACTTGGTATATGAAATTTAGGACACTTGTAATAATAGTGCCCCTTATTTATGATGAGATATTTATTGGATGAAATCTGTAAAAATACTCAACTAGGTCAAAATTCATGGTCTCCTAAATCTCAAGAGGATGTGCCTCAAATCTTATCTACAATGAATATCCATAGGTTTAGATACAACATAAGAGTGATTGTATAAGATTTATACCCAGTGGTTTATAATTCAATCACTAAATGAGAGATGCAAAGGTTTCCCCCAAAAGTTAGGCAAACTTTGAGAGACATGGGTAGTTACTGACTATACCTAGACTACACAATCTTTAGGATATGAGTGATGGTGGCCCATCTTAGGTTATCAAGGTTCATACCAATTAATTTAGTTGAAAAATAAATGGCCTATAAAATTTTACATGAATTTGATGGAGTCTTCAAGAACAAGAAGAAAATAACACCCCATAAGGTTCTTTATAAATTGGGGAGGACTAGGATTATAAAGTGGCATGATATTATTATAGCTACTAGGCATAAGGATTCATACCTATTGCCTAAATATGACTTTAGACCATGGGATCCCAAAAATGTTATTTCCAATCATCTATTCAAATTCAAGAAAGATGTAGTAATGAATTATAAGCATCAAGAATAAGTTAATGAGTGGATATACATGGAAGTTATAAAAGATGAGGTGGTGCTCTGGAATAATGTAAAGAAGAAAATTAAACTAGAGATGAGACTAGATAGATATAAGAAAAAAGAATATATTTCTAAGTCTCAATCACCAACAACACATGTGAGCATGTTTAATGTGGACTATGAAGAATAAGATAATTTTCCTCTTGTTAGAAACATGCCATCTAGACCTCCACAACTTTCCACTTCAAGCAGTCAAGACTTACCTCTAAGCATTAAGCAAGGAAGATATAGAAGTCATTCTGACCCCTCCTAAAGGCCCACATTAATCTTTGCATCTACTATGGGAGACATTTTTGAGAATTTGGATCAACCTAACCCTATTGTTATTGACCTTGAGGAACTAGAACAAGGCATTCAACTCTCCATGGAATAAGTACAAAAATTAGCTGTTAAGAACATTGAAAAGGACTATAAAAGGAAAAGGGAGCCTAAGGCCACTATAATATGAGTAATAACCCCTACACTATCTTCTCATGTGATTACAGATCCCACTAACACACCATAAGCTACCATTGAACCACTAGCTACCAATATAAGTACCTTCCCACTACCTTCTTTTATAATTATAGGTACATCTACTTATGCTTCTATATTCACTCATATTACCATTACTCCCTCATTGCCTTTAATATCATCAATAACTTCAAATAATACTACCCAATATTCATTTGATACTAGCTTGGGCCAATCTAGTGGTTCCTTGAAATTTACCATTTCCCATTTCATTTCTCATGCTACTACCAATATTACATCTTCATCAAGCACTAGTGCTAGCTAAGTTGTTAGTTCCACTTTTTCCTAGGCAATAACAACTAGTGTATCACTTGCTATTGGTTCCCCTACATTAGCAAGGCCATTAAGGCCCATTTCAAATCTATTCAACTTTCTAAATCCACATTTGCCTACATCCCCATTCAACATTGCTATGGATGTAAAGGTGAGTGTGCCTCTAAAATTTCCTTCATTTATCCTCAATATGGGCCTTGCAAGAAATCTATTTGGCACACTTGGGTAGATAGACCTAGCAAACTTATCACACATTCCTAAAACTTCTCTAAACTCTACCTCAACTCAAGCACCTCCATTTAAAAATTCCCAAATTATACCACCTCTTGAAAATACAATTCCTACTATTATCCCAAATTGGGTCAAAGATATTAGACCAATAATAAGACAAGAGAGACTTTAAGTAGTTTTATTTACACCACAAATTAGCATGAGATTTGATGCTCCTATAGGCATAATGAAAAGAGTGATAAGGAGGTAGGTTGAGTATCCCCAGTCTAGCTTAGTTATGACCCATGAAAGTGAAGAGTCCCTCTTCAATTTAACAAAGAAGAGGAAGGCCAACCCAAGTGAAGTGGTTGAGCATGCAGAGGACCCTATGTCCATGGTCTAAGACAATGCAGAATCCATAGTGGCCTTGATGAAAGGAATGCATCAAGAGATGAAGAGATTGAAGGAGTAAACATTACCTATAGTACCAAATAATACCATAGTCTAGGTAAATATTATAGTCATCAATGTCTTAAATTAATATAAACTGATGAAAAGAAGACAAGACGATGGGACTTTGCAATATAATGTGGTCATTAAATATGGACAAAAACTTATATTCTATGATTACAAGTTGGCAAACTTGGATAGATTTTTAATAAGTAACAAATTCCCAAACCTTAAGAAAGTGCCACTTGAATACATCATCCCAACTCAAACCATAATGATGAACATAAGAAGGACATTGAAAATATGGATGGAAGACGTTAAGGATGTGATTGCATCCTTAGAAAAGATATAATTCAAGATTTCCCTCTTGTTTAAGGAAGGTATGGTCACTAGGGTAACCAAACTTGATGGAAAATTCATGGATGACCAGGAATTCAAGGCTCAAATGAAGGTGTTTATCACAAAGTTCTAGTAAGATATAGCCTTTATAAATACTACCATTGAGGTAATGAACATTTTGGATTTTTTCAACCAAAGGCTAGCAAGAGTTGAGGCCCTTGAAAAAGTTTTGAGGCCTATACTTGCAAAACATGGAAATATTATTCAAGAAACATCTAACCTATTTAAGAATATGATCCTAAATTTTAGTCAAATTGACCATGATTACTTAGCATGCATGGAAATTTCTACAAATGAAGAAGCAGAGAAGCAAAGGTGATAATAGCAAGCTAGTCAACAACCTCCTCTAGGGCCTTGAGGAATATTCATCTTTGTTTTTTAAATTTAAATTTAGAATATTTCATTGTAATATGTGGCATTTTAGCTACTTGGCTACATTTGGGCATCTTTTAATGCACCCACTTGAACTTGTTTAAGAAATTCTAAGTCTTATATATATATATATATATATATATATATATATATATATATATATATATATATATATATATGTATCCCCCATCATTGTAAAAGAAGGAACAATTGTTATAGAATTAATGCAAAAGAGCTAAGAATTTGAGAGATTGTCTATATGATCTATTATATGTTATATATTTTTTTATTCTCATGATTTTAGATAATTAAAGGTTTCCTTTTATATGACTAATTTGGAGAAAATATCATTGTATGCATCTATTGGTTTGAGTTTAAACTAGGTTAACAAATCAGCTAGTATATGTGCTCTATTTTCATCATATTTACAGTTGAATTTGCTTATACAATTTAATGTGAATGAGTAAATTTTGTGAAACATATGATTTTATATATATGCATTTATTTTCCTTGAATCATCAATTATGTTCATTTGGATTTTAATATTACATTAGCGTCAGTGAATGCTAGTTTTACATGTTATTGTCGTAATAATTTACATTACTAGCCCTGTGAAGGAAACTTCCTTTTTTGCCTTACCCTACTTACCTTTAGATCTACCCCATGAGTCATTTAATTTACCTCATTCTATAAATATTTATGGTTTGTTTATGCTTGAGAAATAACTGGCAAAGTGTAGAAGAATTTCATAAAGATTATCAAGAAATAAAGTGTCATTGTTAATAACATGTTGTCCCTACAGTAGGGTCAGCTTGCAGAATTATAAGTGGTGGCCATATCTCTATTATTTTTCTATTTACATTAGTAGTTGTGTAAATAACTCAATCCTTGAGTCTTCTAAGAGTTAAATTTGAGTTTATTACTTCCCCTTGTTCCCTAGTGACATAGTAAGCATGTTAAGTGCATCAACACATACCATATAACACTTGGAAAAGAATCATGCCAATGTTCCTATTAGAGAATTCATTGTAGGCAAATTTTGATTGAGGTAATACAAGATCCCATTTATTGGGATTATTTATAGATAGACACCTTAAAAGGATCCCTAAACTCTTATTAACCACCTCAATTTCACCATCTATCTGAGGTTGGTAAGCTAAAATAAAACTCAAATTTGTGCCTAGTGTCCTCTACAATGTCCACTAAAAGTGGATTAGGAAATTAGTATCTCTATCAGATACAATGTTTAGTGGTATTATATGAATTTTTACAACCTCCTTAAAGAATAAATTTTCCTCATGGGTAGCATCATTGGTGGTCCTACATGGAATGAAATGTACCATTTTGGAAAATATGTCCATAACTACATATATGGAGTCAAAACCTCTTTGTGTTCTAGGCAGTCCCTTAACAAAGTCCATGCTTATGGATTCCAAATGTCTATTTAGGATTGGTAGAGGTTGATATAAAATTGTATTTATGCTCTTCCCTTTGGCCATTTGACAAATTTTACCCCTCTCAACATATCTCTTCTCTTTTTCTTGCATCTTAGGCCAATAGTAGTGTCTAGTGAGTTGTTCTAAGGTTTTATCAAGCCCAAAGTGGCTTGCCATACTCCCTTTATGCTTATCTTGAATTGAATTCTCTCTCATTGATCTTTTTGACACATATAGTTGTACCCCCTTGAATAAAAATCCATCTTTTATGATATAGTTTAACCATGGCTCTTTGTTGAGTGTAGTTGGGTTCTTGAAAACATTGTATGCCTCTTCAAATTCTTCATTATATTTATACATTTTCTTGAGTGACTCAATACCAACACATTCATGTTTTATTTCATGCACCAGCAAGACTCTTATAATAAATAAATATGCTACCTTATTACTTTATCCTTACTTATTCCCAATGGTGAAGGTGAAATTTTGCATGTACTCCACCCATTTCATGTGTATTTCATTTAGCTTAGGTTTATTGGTGATGAACTTAAGTGCATGATTATTTGTATAAACAATAAACTCCTTTGGAATTAAGTAATGCCTCCACTTATTTAAGTCTTGTGCCATTACGTAGAACTCCAAGTCATAAGATGAGTAATTTTTATTAACATCATTGTGATTTTCATTGAAATAGGCTACTGTCCTACTCTCTTGGCTTAGTCCAGCCCTTGTTTCTACTCCATTTACATCTCACTCTGTCTGAAACACTTTTCTAAAGTTTGGTAGTGATAAGATAGGTTGCTTTCTTATCCTTTGATTTAAATATTGGAAACTCATTTCAACTTTCTCACTCCAAGTAAACCTTTTCTTATTTCCATTAATGGTGTCTATTATAGGAGAACATATGCCACTAAAATCTCTAATAAACTTCATATAGAAACTTTCACCTCCATGGAAACTCCTTACCTCTCTATTTTTTCTAAGTGTTGTCCACTCCATGATTGCCTTCACCTTGTCCTTATCCATCTATAACATGCCTTGAGAGATGGCATATCCTAGGTAAAATAGTTCTTACTTCACAAACTCACAATATTTGAGGTTGATTATCAACCTTTCCTCTAGCAGCTTTCTCATCACTAGATGAAAATGGTGAAGATGCTCCTCCTTGCTAGGGTTGTAGATAAGTATGTCATCCAAGTAAACCATTATAAAATAGCCTATAAATTTTTATGGGACTTCATTCATAAGCCTCATGAAATTTCTTGGAGCATTGGTCAAACCAAATGGCGTAACCAACCTTTCATACAATCCTCCATAATAATTTTTGAAGCCAGTTTTCCAATCATCTCCATGTCTAATCCTAATATGATAATACCCACTTTTTAGATCATTTTCAAAAAAATAGAGTACTCCACTCATTAAATCCATCAATTTTCCATCCTAGGAAGTGGAAACCTTTATCTAATAATGATCTTATTGATATCCCTGGAGATTGTACACATTATCCATTTACCTTCTGTTTTAGGCACCAACACTGTAGGAACTACACAAGGACTAAGACTCTATTTAATCAGTCCTTTGTCTAAGATATCTTGCACTTATCTCTTGATTTATGCATTATCCTTAGGGGTCATCTTGTAGGCTACCTTGTTATGCAAACTTTATCTAGTAACAAAGTCTATGTGATGAGTGATGTTCTTCATAGGTGGTAATGTAATTGGTAGCCCATGAACTACAATTTATGAATACTCTTCCAACATGTCTTGGATTTATTGAATAAATTCATTTACCTTGGTGTATGTCATTACATTCCTATAATTGAATAACAATAAAAATCCTAACTCCTCTTCATTTATGGCATTTATAAACTCTTTAACACTTACCAACATCACATTTGACCTAATTTGTTGGCCATTGTCTTCATCTTTCATAAGCATAGAGGTATGATTAAATCCATCTTTGACCAAGGTGTACACATTCCTTCTACCATCGAGATTGGTTTTCCTATCATATTTTCAAGGCCTCCCAAGAACCACATGACAAACATCCATGGGGATCATGTCATAAAGGACCTTGTCCTTGTAGTTTCAAAATTTAAATTCTACCCAAATTTGTTCACTTACAAAAACTTGTTAACCTTTGTACAACCATGAGACTTTGTATGGTGTGGGGTTAGGCAACTTATTCAACCCAAGTTTATTTACCATTTCAATAGATACATATTATCTATACTTCCTAAATCTATGACTATTTTACAACATTTACATTGGTATTTTCAAGAAGTCTTGAAAAGATTTTTCCTTTGTGGTGGCTCCTTATCCTTGGGTGTCTTGATTAGCACTCTCCTAATTAGAAATGATTCTCCTACCTTCGGTTCCTCCAAAAGTGATGGATAATAAACACTCTCTTCCTCAACTACCTCTGCAATCTAATTTCTTCTTTTGATTCTTTGAGTCCCTACTGACTAATCCTTTGGGCATTCTCATGACCTATGTCTAGTAAACATGTTGCATTTTAAATACCTTCCTTCAAAACCACCTAATAATCTACCCTTGAAATAAGGAATTTTACCTCTAACCCCTCCTATTGAACTAGATGGTTACTCATGTGAAGGACTAGACTCTCCTTTTATTTTTATTACTATCCTTTGCCTCCTTGTTGACCTCTACCCATAAATATTTTGCCTCTAACTCCTTTTTATTGGTTTTATTTCCTATTGAGTTTGTCTTCAGATTTCAAAACCAATTGGTAGAATTTTTATAGTGTATAATTCTCATTTTGTATAACTCTTCAATATATTCTCTTACCCCCATCTCCTTTTGTTTCAAGTTTTGAATTTTCCTCTACAAGTTGGTGATTTAGTCACTAGGCAAGAACTTGATCTTCAAGATGAAAACCATTATATCCAAAGAATTGATATTGGATTTTCCTTTTTCCCTTCTCTCATCTTGTATGTAATCCCACCATAGGGATGCATG
>JARHVA010005826.1:930000-1088715 GCA_037957365.1 Torreya grandis | reverse complement strand
TTTAAAAACGCTATGTGTTATCTTCATAAGCTTGCATGTTATCTATAAGCATGCATACTATTCTGATGATTTGTATTCAATTTTTAAGGATGTGTTTTATGAAAATAATGGATTGCATCCCATGAGAGTTAACATCTTATTATCTTATGACTTACACCTTTTATACTTATATAATTGGTTCTTTCATTTTATATACAAAAATATTTAGGCATCACTTGTGTGTGTGTGTGTGTGTGTGTGTGTGTGTGTGTGTGTGTGTGTGTGTGTGTGTATGGTATGATAATTATTATTATACTGGTTTATAGATTATGTCTAAATCCATAAAAATACCGTATAGGCTAGTTCATTAAGCCTTAGTAATAATATGAGGAATATTAAAGGTATTTCTGATCTCATCTAAGTGATGAGTTAGCATGTGTAAAGTTGACTTTCATTTTATATACAAAAATATTTAGGCATCACTTTTGTATATTCAAAGCATATATATATATATATATATAATATATATATATATATATTGTATGAGAATTATTCTTATACTGGTTTATATATTATGTCTAAGTCCATAAAAATACCTTACATGCTAGTTCATTAAGACTTAATAATAATCTAAGGAATATTAAAGGTATTTCTAATCTCATCTAAGTGATGGGTTAGCATGTGTAAAGTTTCATAGAGTGAATACTTTTAGATATTTTGTAGAAAACTTAGCATTATGCTAGGAATTTACTTAGGTCATTGAAGATCATACAAATCATTTTATAATTAAATGCTTTAAACTATTATTTAAATAAAAAGAAGATAAGTAACTATATTAAACAATCTTGCTTCATATTAATGAAAATTATAAATAGGTTGTGAGTAAAACCATATATGCAAGTTATATTAACAAGTTTATTACCTGAATTTATTAGAGGGATTGTATCTTTGATTTTTTAATTAACTGGTAGGTTACTATTTACTTGCATGCAATGTGAAACTTTGTGTAAAACATACTGGATGTTATGTCTCATTTATGAACATGTTTTTTATCATATTTTTTTTAAACAATGTTAGTACGTGTTAGATTCATTATGCATTGATGGATAAAAATGTTAGAATAAGATTATTCTATTCCTAGTTTAGGGAAAATCTATATGAATCTTTGAATTATATACTATGTTATATATGTTTATATTAAAAAAAAAAGAATTGAATATTTTAATAGGTAGTGAGATGGACTCCACTAGGCTAGGTATCACCTCTAATGGATAGTTCGATCAAGTGGTGTGTGATGAAATTGACCGATCTAGATGATTGTATGATATTTGAAAACTTTGGCCAAAGTAATGTTATATGTACATTATCATTTCATGTGTTTGATTTACATGTTGTATGATATCAAGTTTTAATAATATTTTATTTATGATACACACCATGTATTATTAAATATTATAAACATACAGGGTATTATCATGTCTCTCAGGATTCTCACACTGTTCTATCTACCTATCTGTGAAGGGAGGGCCATTCCTTGATAGGTAATTATGTGGGGGATTTTTGGTCCATGTTTGGTGTAGAAAAACACTCAGATGATTCTCTCTTTACCCAATACAATACTTACCTAGAGACAACACTTGATATTATCAATGATACATGATTTGGATTGAATCGAGCTCTGGAAAGCTTGGTATCTATTTGTTATATTAGGCTGAATCCCTGAAATAAATGTAATTGTATTATGTATTTTTTATACTTGAATAGTAGTTGCTATATTGTGAGACCAACTGTAGCTATGTCTTATTATATTTAATTTCCTTATATTTATATAATATTAATATTATATGTGGTATTTGAATTATAAGCACTATTATTCTTAGTTATGTTTTAGAAATGTTGTATTGTTTTATTCTATGAAATGCATGTTATGTTAATTGTTTAAAAACAAATTATTACATTTTCTTAAGTATAACTTGAGGAGTTGTAACATATTATTTCATTTATATATTCCTAATCTATTTATCTTTTTTTGCCTTTAATTTGTCACAATCAACAAAGATAAGTATGTGGTCAACAAACTGAAGTGCACTGTGTCACCATCCACTTATAGTGGACATATGTAGATTATGTTTCTATTCTTTATTCTTATACTGAGCTTGAAAAATCATCTCTTATTCTAATTTTAATATTCAAATAACTAAAAAATTCAATAAAGCTCATTTTTCAAGCTAAGTATATTTATTATTAGTGCTTTCCCAAAATAACTTTTTTCCATATTTAGTAAATTGTCAAAATTAGAATAGTTAAATATTTTACTTCTTTAACATTTTGATATTTTTAATTTTATATCTATATATAATAAACACTTATTAATCATAATTATAATTTTATAATAAATAGGTATAAATTTATTCATGAACCTAAGCCTTTGTTTTTGAGCTTTTATTTTTTGATCTCTCTTTTTATTTTGCTTTATTTTCCTAAAAATTATGTTTTGATGAATTTAAAAATCATAAGAGATATTGTTATGGGTAGAGTGGTTATTAGTTTGATATATTCCATGGTGTGAGGGGTACTATCCTAATACTTAAGCCAATAGACAACACTATATATAAATTTTAGTTTCCAAGTACTTCATGGTAAATCATAAATGTGTAGGATTTTGTTTTTAACCACATAAAACCTTCAAATTTTTTTTCTTATAATGAATTAGTAAATGGTTAGCCTAATAAGTTATTCTCAATGTACCCAATGAGATGAGATAGTGTGGCTATGAGAATGGTATAATAATTGATAGTTAATGCCTTCACAATTGTATTCATTATTTACAACTCAGTATATCTAAGAGCCTACAAAGCAAACACACCCTTGTCTAGTTGCACCCATTTTTATATTTATTTGGTACATTTACATATCACCCAATAAGGTTACTTATTATTTTCCTCTAACATGTGTAGTGGTAGATTAAGTAAGGTTTCCATGGAGCATACTCAAATTCCTCTAATCTCTTCTCCAAAGGATGATATAAATACTATTGATCATTATGCTAATGCAACCCTTGAAAACTATATGCACATTAAAGATGGTGTTAGTGATAAAAATGATAAGTAATATAATCATGCAAGCTCCAATATAATTTATCCTAATGAAATCAATGAAGTAGATCATGAGTAAGTCAAAGAATTATCAGGTTTATACTAAGGACTGAAAAATGCCTCCACTAAGTGGATAAAGTTGTCTAATTATTCCTAGCATCTAAGATTAAACATCAAACATATATTGATTCATCTCAATATAATCCTTTCAAAGTGGTTACCATTATACTTCAAACAATCTCATCACCACTATTTCTACCATTCCTATATCAACCCCAATAATTACATATGTGCTAATATCCTTGGGTATGGGGTCATCACTTGGTTTACAACAAATCAACAAGCCTATTTATATAAGGGAATAATATAAACTTACTATAATCACCACACAATGTCTAATTCCAAATTTTCCTAATTTTTCCTCTCTTCAAAAATTTGTTTTAGCCTTACATGCCAAAGTATTATAAATAGAAAAAATGTGTTTCTAAATATATTCTTGCAATGGATTATCATACTCTACTCCATAATCCTTGGGTACTAAAGTAGCCTCTTACTCACTACCACTTTATGAGGGTAAAGGTGATCTTAAACAACATCTTTGGTCCTTCCATGAAACATGTTTTGACTATGCTTACAATGACAAATTACTTACCAAGCTCTTTCCAAGAAGTCTTAAAGACTATGCACTTTGATGGTTATAACCACTTAAATTAGTTAGAGCATTTAAACCATTGGTAAATCAAAATTTAACATATTTCTCAACCAACATTGGTGAAAAGTTATCTTATGCACAAATGCTAAACTTAAGAAAGGACCAAATGAGCAACTTGGTGACTATGTTATACAATACAATATTATACTAGCAAAGATGAAAAAATATGGCCAATATTGAGTTGCAATATATATTTACTCAAATATTTTTATCACCACTCCACAAATAAATAATGTTTGAAAAATTTAGATTTATTGATAGCCTATGCAATACCTTCAAAGAAATGGAAATTAAGCTTTTAGCATTAAATAATCTAAATTATGTCAAATTTAATGAAATAAAAATGAAGAAAGAGTGATAGTAAATGCAATAGCATAACCATTAAACAAGACTCAATTAGCAGCTCCATCTAGGAGGTAATTTAAAAATTTACCACAACCTCCTCATATATTGTTACAAAATATTATTGATTATGATCTCATCATTTTATCTCCTCCATTTGAGCTATATTTGACCAAGTTTCAACCCAAGGAATATGACAACAATGCATAATGTGATTACCATATATTCATCAAACATTATACAAACAAGTGTTATAGGTTAAGGCACAATATATAAGATCTCATTTAGGACAATACCATTGAGGTAAGCACACTTAAATGGGAAGTTATACAACACAAAAATAAAAATGCAAATATGAAAATATTAAGTAATCCTTTCCATAATCATGGTATAATTGATAATGTAGATAATTCAAAAGTACGTCATGCATAAACACACATCCTCCTCCCAAGTCATATGGGAATCCAATATGTGGAATCATTAGTACATTTATAAGTAAATCAACAAAATATACAATAATCACATTTGAAAATAATAAAATCAATGATGGTGATTAAGATATACATTCTCTATTTATTATAACATACATCAATAAGTAACTAATTCATAGTGCCATGATTGATAATGAACCAAGTGAAAATGCATGCACATTGAAATTATTTTACAGTCTTGGCTACACAAAATAATATTTACAATCTACATAAAGGATAGTCAAGGAATTTTATGGTCATACACATGATAACCTTTGGCATATAATATGACCTCATCAAGTGGGTATAAAAATAGTGACAAATCCATTTTTAGTCTTGCTAAGCATAGGGGCCTTCAAGATGTTATTAAGATATAGTTGGATAGAAAAGATTCACATAATATTATCTATAATTCATAGATGTATCAAGTATATATACATTGTAATCAATTATTCAAAAATCAAGGCATCTGATATGAGTACCCTCTATAGTCAATGGTAACTCCCCCTATAGTTGGATTTTGAATGTATTCAAGAGCATGATACAAAGGTATTAAAGATGCCTACTCCAAATAAAAATACAACAATAATCAATACACTCATTCAAGTGCATAATTAAAATTTAATTATGGTACCTGTATAAAATCTCTCTATACAACTAGTGCAAGGGAAAAAGGTATACCTTACCAAATATAAAATCTTCATCTCAAATAGTTAATCAAAGTTCAAAAAAATCTAAATCATCTATAGTGCATCCTAAAACAACTCCTAATAAAATTCAAGATGCTCTATAGAAAAAAGGGTAATTATACAATATAATTCACCAAGTCCTACACCTTATATAGTTACACATGTGATGACATATTCTATAATCAATGATCATGACAATTATGATATATCAATTAATATTTTTTTAGATTTAGATATATCTACATGTAAAATTCCTCATCCATGGAAAATCATGCTTAAAATCTTAGATTCAATCATACACTATGAGCCTCCCATTGATGGGATCATAAGATAGGTCCCCTTACAAATATTTCAAAAATATAAAAAGTAAATAAATTAAATATTGTAAAAATACAAAAAATATTCCAAATATTTTCAAAAAATAAAAAATTAGGACTTGAACATGACATGAGATGTTATTTATTTATTTTTATATGATATATATCATATATGTTGGTAGATAACATACTCTTATCTATACATACATGCATCTCACAAGGTATTTGAGTGTGATGCTTAACATACATTAAATACCCATTCTTAGATACTAGACTTCCTTTCTACCTAATGTCCATGCCTATACTAGGGGAACCTAAAAATATATAAATTGTACTTTAACATGATATATATATATATAGATGACATAAAATTCAATGTTAATCTACATATATTATAAGTGTCTTGCTAAATCAATCATATTTTACATTATGCTACTACATATGCCCCTTTGGTAAAAAAATATGACATTGTTACATGTGAATAAAATAGAATAATTTCACTTATTCTATGCTCCCTCAATTCTGTATACTTTTTTACATAATAGGCTTAAAATTGATTGCTTATTGTGTGTGTCCCTTATCCATTATATGTAAATTTATTGAGAATATTTATGATATCATTATGTGGTAGGTGCGACATTTTAACATATCTATTGCTTGTGGCTCATGGACTAATGTGTGTGCAATCTATGATTATGTGACATTTGAACATGCCCCTTATATATGGCCGCTTAGCCTTATTATTCACCATTACATGACATTGGTGTATGTTGTGATTGTTGAGCTTGATTAATGGTTCCATGATTCTCATCATGTACTATTAGGGAATAGTCTACTTAAAAAAGAATTACATTAATGAATACTTCCATGTTACATCTATTTATACCTGACACCATTGTGTAGACACTTAAATCTGGCCACTGATAACCTCCAATTAGGCTTTTGGCTAATTTACACTTAAAATGCACAATTTGGCCTACAAACACTAAAGCACATTAAAAGATTTGAAACTAACATATTTAAGTGCTGATTTTGGCTAGAGTATCATTAAATAGGGCAATGCAATTTGTGGGCCAGCCAACTTTGATCAGATCATTTCAAGTTAAAATGCTAATTTTGCACCTGGGTGCTTTATATTTCTCTTTCCTATCAAATCTTTTTCACAAGACATATGCCTTCATTATTTGTTATTGGTAACATCTAAAATAGGAATATAGATCCAATGCATCTGACATTGACTTCTAATTCTAATTCAATCAAATTTTGGACCAATAACAAGGCATTCTGATCAATTTGAGTGATTTGTGCACAAAGTGCTTAAACATGCTTAAGAGCCAATTAATAAAAATCAAGATCTTAATCAAGAATTCCATGGAAAATTGTTGAATACTTATTTTTATAAATGAATATTGAATATCTGCATCATCAGGTGACCTCATTTCTTGGAAAGACATCCCTAGGCCATAAATGCCACAAATATCAAGATTCAAAACCTTCCATGCCTCATCAATGCCTTCCATGATGCCCTCCATGCATCTTAATTGACCTTTCTTCTAATGTCATGATGAGGATAATTATAAACTTAATTATAAAAATTGAATTGGTTCTCAACCACACATCTCAATCTTTGAATGGATGGTTTAGGTTGATTCTAGACATTCTAAAAAATATACAAATATGAAGCCTTACTACATCATTTATAAGACTTGATAATGCAAATTTATAATGCACAAATGATTCTAAAAGATATTAAAATTAGTGTTACCATGCCAAATTGATTCTAAGCCAAGCCAAGCCACAAGCCAAAGGTACAAAGGAGAGATGGAGGTAGACAAGATTCCATTGTCAAGGACTTTATGAGCAAAAAATTGAGCAATCCATTACAACAAACATTTTGGAGCATCCAAGGAAGGTAAAAGAAGTTTTTTATTTTCATTTTAATTGTGTGTTTTATTTATGTTTGTTAACTAATCTCTCCCTAGTGTCTAGGCCTAGAGATGTTATGCTAGTTAGTGTGTTTCTTTAGTTTTATATTTATTTTGAAACTAAACCCATACTAACCATCCTCTCTTGAGTCAAATTCCTAGATCACATATGGCACACCTGGTGGGATAAGACACATCCCACACATGAAAAGTATTATTTTGTAGCTTTCAAATCTTCATTTAGATCATTAAAACTCTTGCAAATTTATTTTTTGACTTTATTTTGCCATTTTTGTTTGCCATAGGTTTACACAGTAACCAACATCGATTAGTAAAACTAACATTAATTGGATAGATATCATTGGTCACATTGGTATAACTAATGGTGGTTAGATAACTATCATCGGTTAACAAATGAAACCATCATCAGTTATATAACTGATATCGATCACTATGTTCTTCTTAAAACACAGACCTAAGAGCTCTTTTTTTAAAGTTCATTGTTTCAAACCCAAAAGAGCTTCAAGGCTAAAAGACATGCTAATATTTTTGTTGAAGGACCAAGCTTGACATTTGCTAAAACCATGTTTAGATCACCTTTTGCATGCTTAAAATGAATTAGGAACATTATTTTGGGTGCTTAAGGTAATATTTAGATGCTTAAGTGAAGTTTTAGCATTAGTTTTCAAAGTTACAACTAATACCAAGGGGTCAAATGAACACCACCTCATTTTCCATTTAGGCTTAAAAATGAACTCACCTTTTCAAGCTTTTTATATTCACGTATTTGTTTAAATTAATATTTTGTTCGGAAAAAATAGGGATGTTGCATGTATGCTCTTCCATTTATCTCATTTAGTAAACCCTTGGAATCAAAAGCACCATTCCTATTACAAGTATCCTAGTCCAAGGCTTAGAAAGAAAGTCATATAAAGCACTCCTCAAAAACTCATCAAAGTTTTGGTGACCTTGAAAATGACCTAAAGTCTTTCTTCTTTCATTCTTTCTTTGTTTTTATGAAAACTTGGCTTACGAGGGGGACTTCATCACCTCCTACAAGTTTTTTAGGGAAGCTTTGACCTAAGATTTCACCTCCTAGCATTGACTTCATTTGGCTCCTAGTTGAAGAGTACATAAGATGTAGTGGTACTTTGGACATCGTACTACACTAAGAGAACAATAGGATGTAGTGGTTGCAAAAAGGACTAGACCTTTTTGTAACAAGCCAAGTGATATGGACCCAAAATCTATGCTATTCTTTTTTATTATTTGGTGTGAAAGTCATTATGAAATTTATTACTCTAGAATGTTCAAAAACTTTTTAGATCTTAGATAAATCCCCACTTGCCATAGAAATATTGTCGGTACAAGGTGCACCTCAAGGTCCATGTAGTATTACTATCATTTGAGAGAAGGTGGGGGGGGGTGTAAAAACCCTACTATATAATATGCATTTACTTCTAGATGAATAATTAAAATCCTCTCAAATGATGTATATTGATGGATTCCAACAATACCAAACAACCTTGTTAGTTTAGATTCTAAGAGTGATTAATTAGTGGAGTCTTGTCCTAGATAAAAGTCTTGTTTGGAGTAAAAAATTGGTGTAAAAAAATTATTCAAACCAAAACACATGGTCTACATTTTCCTTTGAATAAAGAGGCATTATCCTACCTATGTGAGATCACCAATTTTACTTGTTCAAAGTTTATCAAAAGCTTAGGAGTCATATCATCCACTTTGGTGTAGTTATGCTACCCAATTGAGTCTAGATCTTTACCAAAATTTTTCAAGTCCTTCAATTATAATCTAAATTCAAAATTGCACCTTTATAAATTCATAGGGTTGATGTGTTAAGTGGGTTCACCATTTTAACTAAACTTGAGGGAACTTAAGTTCAATTTCCAATTTGGGTTGAAGGTCATTTTAGACTCAAGATCATTATCACCACTTGATATACATAAGCCATTTTGTGCTAAACACTCGCACTTTGAGTCTATGCATCATGACATTTTGAGTCAAGAAAAGTAGTGTTATGCTATCAAAATTTTGGGAAACTACCTTTTCCTTAGAGAGTTTTTGAAACATACTTTTTTGTCACACCTTTTGGGTAGTGTAGCATCATTACGCTACCCAAAACATTTTAAATATTGTTTCATAGACCCTCTTGCATAGAATTCAAATTTGTTCTTACATTTTTAGACCAATCTAAGTGTACTTCTGTGATCTTTTGTCTAGCACAATTATACTATTCATTTTTGTCTAGCTTATTTGTCAAAAGAACCAAGTTTTATACCATTATTTATGAGAAAATAAACTATTTATAAAGTGCCTTTTTTTTCATACCTTATACCTAGTTGATCAAGTTCATGTCCAAGAATCAAATATCTAGTATTTGTTAGGAGTGTTTTAAATTCATTATATTAAAACTTTCATCTATTTAAAAGTCTAGATTTTAAAGCTATTTGGCCAAGAGTCCTAGCGCATGCCTTGTTTGAGCCTAGATTTTGACACCACATTTGGCCAAAAGACCTAACAAATTTTAAATTTCTAGATTAGACTAATTTGAAACACTTCAACCTTAGCGTTTGGGATTTTGATTTTTGGTCTATTTACTTGCTTATCTTTGTGTGAATAGTGAAATGATAGATACTTCATGCTAGCTTATTTTCCTCATAAATATTTGCATAAACCTTTTGATATTTTTGATGAATCTAGATCAAGTTAGAACATCATCCGTTTTAGATTTTGTCCTTTTTAGAGTTTGTAGAACTCTTTAAGATTTTATCACAAAGAATTGACTATGGATCCTAATGTGTATTCTTACACTCGTAGTAGACTCATGTACAATATAGGGATTAGTAATGTAGTTTCATAAGAAGAAATGGTGCAAGACCCCTATGCAGATAATATTGCTTATGAGATGGATTCTTATCCCTCTTATAATACTCAATCAAGGGCACAAAACCAAGATGCCTTGGCTAACTATTTGGTTAACACAGCACCTTATTCAAAACAAGACCAAGAACAAACCACACAATACCTAGTTACAACACCCATAGTGGATGAGCCAGTTCTTCAATAGTCATATTATACTAATACAACTTCCACATATGATCCATTTTTTTTGAGTTACATTTTTTAGAGAATAAAGATGAGATTTTGGTTAGAGCCTTAGAGGTAGGGTCCATGTTTCCAGTAGACTTCCCCCATGAGAATTTATTGAGCCTAGTAAGAGTGCCCCATAATATCATTTATGATCAACATGCTTCTTCTATCAATCCTATGGCTCTAGTCCAAATAATGTATCAAGAAAAAAATATCATGGAAGATCACTTTAACCAAATACATACAACATATCAAACCTACCTAAATCTAGCAGATAATTTCAATCAGATGAACATGGTGAGTAAGCCTCTTATTAACCTAATTAATTCAATAAGAGTGTTGATAGAGTTAACTAGACAAGAGAATTCAAGTTTTGACCCATTTGTATAAACCACTTTGATAGATAACTTGATGCATATGCTTGTTATTGAAGAAGTGTCTTCAGACTCTACACAGAATAGTGAGCCAAACATAGTAGATAATGTGCAAATAATGTCCAATCTTGATCAAAGTGGTACTAACACACAAATAATTAGCCAACAACATGTGCTTATAGTTAGTCCCATGAGTAGATCGTCATACCAGGGAATAAGAGTTTCTACATCCCAACCTCAACTGGCTACTTACTTAAGTGTACAACCTATGGGATTAGATAATTAAACAATGACCAATATCACACCTCAATGATAGAATGTGATGAATCTTACTCTTCCTCAGCAAGTAATGAGTAATATTATACAAAAATAGGCACAATCTAGTGTATCAATGCAATAGAGGACAAATACATTGCCACCTCAATTAAGGGTAACTAATGTTTCACCTCACCAGGTAATGACAAACATACCTCTTTAGTCATAGACTAATATGCCAATCCAAAACTAAGCAATGACTAGTCAACAATGTGAAAGTATTGGTCAGTAACAGATGCTAAATTTGTAACCCATTTTCACTTCCCCATAGGGATTCATGAAACAAGGAGGTTCTCACATTTATTAAGTACATACTAGACAACCATTGGTTCAAAATGTGCCACAAATTCAGAGATAGGGTCTTGGTCTACAAGTTCCCACTCAACAATAAAGTTTGATTAGTCACTAACATGTCTATTTTCAACCATAATAGGCACAATATAGTTATATCCCTCCATCCCAACCATAAAATATTTTAGGTCAAACCTTTATCACCAACCCAAACTAGAATATTGCACAACCAAATGTGCAATTTCAAGTACATCCTAATCCATGTATGCATATTCTTAGTCCATTCCCCAACCAAACCAATATACCCCAATAGGTATTTTCATCATACCTTGGTCAAAGTGTCCCACTTGTGACCTCCCAACCATCTACCTAAACCAATATTCTCTCTCAAACCAATGTTCCTTCTAGTTTCTTATCCCAAGAATTACAATAGATGAAGGATGCAATTGCTACCATTTAGACTAGAAAAAAAACTAAATAGATCAAATTGGATGATGTGTGTTCCTATCCATTCAACATGGAGTATTTACATATACCATTTCCTCCAATATACAAATTGCTGAAATTCAACAAATACAAAGGGAAAGGTTTTAACTAAATTCTTTGTCACATGTCAACTAGTGGCATATAGTGACATGTACCTTTTGATATTGTTTCTAAGGAGCTTGGCTAAAAATCCTTGGAGTTGTTGTTAAAGTTGCCCAAAAATTTAGTAATAGATTTTGATTATCTTTCTGATAAGTTTGTGTAGCACTTTTCCTATAATATCGAGCATGATATTTCATTAGTGGACTTAATACAAGCAAAGCATAAGGTTGGTTAGATTTTTAAAATTTATCTACATTGATAGAGATCCCTTTCAAGTTGTTTCACCCATAGTTTATTAGATAAAAAATTAGCCACTATGTTTACTAAAAACTTTGCATAGTGAGATATCTTATCATCTAGAAATACAATGTACACATACTTTCAAAGAGATCATTGATAAAGGTTTGTTGATTGAGCATGTGTTCATCAATAAAGGAGTCATCAATCTTAATTAAAATAATCAAAATCAAGGTACCAATTAAGGAAATGGCTAACATAAACATCCCATTCAAGTGTAAACATCATAATTGACACATACCAATAACCAAGAAAGACCCAAGCAATTCAATCACAATAAGAATGTTTTGGGAAATGGAGTAACCAAATCCCATCATGTCCAAATGGTGAAAACATCATCTTTACCAAATTTTTAGCATACTCCTACCTAGAAACCTCTCCAACCAATGCCACAAGCATAACAACCAAGACCTGCACAATAAATATAACAACATTTACCATTGCAAACCCCTCCTCCTAGGAAAACTATTCCTGCACATGGTGTCTTTAGTGACTGAGGAGAACCTATTGAGTCTATATTTTGTAATATTGATGTTGTTAATATGATTAGTTAGCCTATATCAAAGCATTATCTGAATGGCATTCCTTATCCTAATTGGTACCTTGAAAAAGAATTTTGTGACTATCATCGAGTCAATGGGCATAATCTATGAATATATGTCCAAATCAAGTATTTAATTGAGAATATGTTGGAGAATGGGGAGATAACATTTGATAATGGTGCTTCTACTTCCAATAAAAATCTTGGGATTTATAAAAGCCCCTTTCCTCAACATAACAATCAACAACAACCAAATGATCAACAACAACAACAACAATGACTAGTGTAACAACAAAATCAATAGTATCAAAATCAAAGGTTGAACCAATAGAAACACAAAAATTAACATCAAAAGCAATAATGATAGAAAAATGGAAAAAAATAAGGTCAAAATGGTAACAACCAACAAATATACCATGTAGTTTCACATGACTACAATAAGGTTGTAGGTCATATTGTAGGGGGTAGGGTTAATACCATCTCCATTAATCCTAGACCAAGCACTAATCAGCCTAGATCATTAATAAACAACAACATTCAAACAAATTACATAGATAATCCTTCTTTTACTTGGGAGTGCATATAGGAAAACTAAGAAACTAATACTTCCCCCTTTGTACCTTATATCAACAACCTGTCCTTACCACATGATCACATACGAGTACTTCGGCAATTGATATTTGTCCTATCTAGTCCCACACCATTCCCAACATTGGTTAGCAATAATGGTCCAATATTTAATCTTGATTGTGTAATCACAACTCAGAAGTCAAATATTACTATCCCAAGCCCACAACCATCCACCAATTTGCCTATCATCTAACCAATTATTCAACCCTAAAATAAACCATTCACTCCTGACCAAGATAAGAAGTTTGATATTGTGGAACAATTGTAGAAGACACTAGAACAAATTTACATTTTAGATTTGTTGTGAACATCAATAATCTACAAGAATATCTTGAATGATTTTTTGACCCAATCCACTATTGCTAGTGACATATCCCCTGATAAATTTCAATCTTTGATTGGACACCTAGATCTAGCCCAACAAATTACATTCAATCAAAGTGATATGTCTTCCTTGGCCTACTCCATATTAACCTATTATACATAGAATTTTATATAAAGTGACATAAAGTGAAACATGTCCTTATAGTCAATGGATCAAGCCTCAACATGGTGTCTCTAAAGCTCATGAAGCTTCTTGGGTACATAATGGTATATCTCCAACCAGAAATGATAACCATCAAAGCCTATGATAATAAAGAAAGAGAATCATAATGCACCATTAGTTTTCTAGTTATCATTGGGCCTTTGACCCATGATACACTTTTCCATGTGCTTGATCTTGAGTTATCATACAATATGCTTTTAGGTAGGCCTTGGTTGCATGAGATTCATGTAGTCTCATCAACGTTGCACCAATGTATCAAGTTTTCCAAATCAAGGATGGAAGAAAATATTCTACGAGATTTACACCCATATTAACACTGCAAACATCTTGAGTCCAAAATTTAAAGTTACAATTATCAGTACGACATGAATCCAAGTTCCAAGTAGGATAAAGAGAAGGTTATACTATTTGATCCTTCATCAAATAATTGCATAGATCCTAATACCTTGGATTCCTTTTCCCACATGCCACCTCCTAAAGCTTCTAATCATTTCACCATTTTAGATAATGCACCAAGAGAGTATATGGCCCATGATACATTTCATATTACCAATCATCCTCAAAATCTAAAAACCTTTGGGTGACCTAAAGTTACTACACATATGCATTGGTAACAAAATTATAAATATAAGGGACCTGTTACATTAGTACTAGCATTTGGCCTAGAACCTAACCCTCCTGAAGGGGGACAAATCATGGTTATAAAATCATAACCAAGTTGATTGTTATAAAAATGCAAAGTATCCTATTCTCAATAGGATAATGGAGCATCAAAATTATGAATAAAGAGGCCTCAGATCAAATCAACAAGGAACCATTGAGTCAATTTCCATGAATAAGCATGAAAGACCTTATGGAATTGGATTTAAACCTCTTGGGGGTAAACCCCAATATCTTATTCAAACTCCATCATCAGTGACTAGTGATGATGATGTTGATAGTGAAGTAGAGTTCGATCATAGCCTCACCTTTGATGACCTAGCTAAAACTAACATATCTAATAACAATGCCATTTTAACCCTTACCCTAGCCATTCATTGTAACCCATTACCATTATATTATCCCCAACTGATAGATTGGGACCAACAAGAATCTAGTCTACCAATTGATGAGTTCTACAATGATGAGGGATTTTGTGACTTCTTAGGCCTTAGAGATAATGTTCCATTGGGAGATCACAAGTTAGGATTCTCAATTACATTAGATCCTATAGCCTATTTTTGAGAGTGAGTGAACACCCTTAGCCAAAGATAAATAATTAAAACATTGAGGTCCCAAAGTGAAAACCTCT
Source organism: Torreya grandis (assembly GCA_037957365.1). Taxonomy (NCBI): domain Eukaryota; kingdom Viridiplantae; phylum Streptophyta; class Pinopsida; order Cupressales; family Taxaceae; genus Torreya; species Torreya grandis. The sequence continues at coordinate 1,073,204 of JARHVA010005826.1, read as the reverse complement.
TTGAGGCACTTTTTAACCAAGAAAAAAGTAAAGATAAAGGATAGTCTAGTGGTGAAAACCTATTTTAGGTACGATTAGATGGGGGTGTTCATTCTTCTTTGAATTTAGACTAGGAGACCACCATTGATGAACTTGCCTATGGATTTGAGTTTGAATTTGAGCAACAAGTATTTGATCAAATTCTTCAAGATTTTTTGATTGTTTTTATTACATGGCCAAATATTCCATTAGGGGATTTAGATTCATCATGCATAGGAGAAGTTGAAGAGCAAGTCCTAACAGAAGACCCTGACATAATCCAATAGTTCAAGTCATTGCCTACTATCCTAGAAGATGGTTTGACCTTTCTAGTTGAAGATACAACAAAGGTATATATTGAGACTCCATCAGACCTGTAATGGATAAAATTAGGCACATCCCTCATTAAGGAGGAACATGATGTCTTTAAAACTCTATTGAGAGAATTTATAGATATCTTTTCATGGGCCTATTATGACATGTCAGGTTTAGACCCCAACTTAGTTCTACACCACCTTGTGGTTAATCCTGATGCCAAATTGGTAAAACAAAAGCTATGTAAGATGCATCCTCACATTGCTATATTGGTAAAGAAAGAGTTGGAAAAACTCTTAGAAGCATGATGTATCTAATCTATTGAATACTCAAAATGGATCTCTAATGTGGTACCTATAAATAAAAATCTTCAAGGGATCAAAATTTGTACTAATTTTTGAGACATCAACAAAGCTTGTCCTAAAGATGATTTTCTATTACCTAATATTGATATGATCATAAACTCCATGGTAGGTTATGAAATGCTTTCACTCATGGATGGCTTTTCAGGATACAACCAGATCAAAATAACACTAGAAGACCAATATAAAATAGTGTTTACCACTCTATGGGGAACATTTTGTTATCAGGTAATACCATTTGGCCTTAAGAATGTTGGAGCTACATATCAAAGAATAATGACTATCATATTCCATGATATGATGCATGATATTGTTGAAGACTATGTCAATGACATATTAGGAAAATCCAAAACCAAGGCCAACCATCTAGTAGTGTTGCATAAGATATTTAAAAGATTACAGGAGTATAAAGTTAGACTCAATCCAAATAAATGTGTGTTTGGTGTAACTTCAAGAAAATTACTTGGCTTCATCATATCTCATAGAGGTATTGAATTTGATCTAACTAAAGTCCATGATATAACTGAGATGCTACCACCAACTGATTTAAAATAACTCCATAGTTTATAGGGTAAATCTAGTCAATCTGATGCTTCATATCTCAATTAGTAGACAAGTGCTATCCATTTATACACCTTTTGAAGAAGGGAGTTACATTTCACTAGGATGATCACTACCAAATAACATTTCAACAACTCAAAGACTATCTTAATCTATCTATTTTATCACCTCCTATGTCGAGAAATCCATTCTTATCATACCTATCAGTTACCAACCATGCTTTGGGGGAACTCTTGGCTCAACATGATGATAATGGAAAAGAGCATGCCATATACTACCTAATTTTTACCTTGGTTATATATGAACATAACTATGCACCTATTGAAAAAGCTTGTATGGCCATGGTCTTTGGAACTTAGAAACTGTGCCATTACATGCTGAATAATAAGACTATGATCATTTCAAAAGTAGATCCACTCAAGTATATACTATCTAACATAGATTTAAAAGGTAGAATGGATAAATGGATCATGCCTTTTAATGATTTTGACATAGAGTATGTCAATCAGAAGGCAATCGAGGGACAAGTTCTTGTAAATCAACTTGCTGAAGCACCTCTCATAGATACACAACCACTCATGTTTCAATTTCTTGATGAATCTATAATGACCATTGTTGACATACCCCTTGAGGATTATCCCTAGAAACTATATTTTGATGGTTTATTTACTACACATGGATTGAGGTTAGGCTCATTATTTATTACACCATATGGGGATCTAATCCCTAAATCATTCAAAATCAACTTTTCTTATACCAACATGGTCGAGTATGAAACACTTGTTGTAGGACTTTGAAAAGTAGTGTATTGGAATATATTTCATCTCCAAGTTTATGGTGATTATTAGTTAATCATCAATCAGGTCATAGATCATTTTCAGACCAAAGATGACATGTTGGTTCTATATAAAGCCATGGTTGACACTCTTGAGAAACAAATTGCCAACATTAAGTTTGAGCACATACCAAGGTCTAGTAGTAGAACTATAGATTCTATGGCTACTATTGGCTCTCTAATTTTACAAATAGATAAAGCTAGAGAGTATCAATTCCTCATCAAAAATTTGTCAGCACTAGCTCATGAACCTTCAATCATTGCAATGATTTGTGATATTGTTGGTCTTAATTCTATCTGGTACTCAGACCTTTATAACTACCTTCATGACAAATTTCTACCACCTAAACTATCTAAAAAACAAACCAAAGCCTTCATTCATCATTCCACTTGTTAGACTCTATTTTAATCCACCATTTACCATCATACTTTTGATGGAACTCTGCTTTGTTATTTAACTTTGGTAGAGTCTACACTAGCATTAAGAGAAGTTCATGAAGGAATATGTGGAGCTCATTATAATGGTGTAGTCCTATATAAAAATATCTTGTGTACTGGTTATTATTGCCCCATAATGGACATAGATTCTATTGCATATGTAAAAAAGTGTGCCAAATGTCAATTACATGCTAATATAATTCATACCCTAGCAAAAACTCTAAAATCAATGTTGATACCATGGCCATTTTCTACATGGGGACTTAACCTCATTGGGAATATCAACCCCACTTCATTTGATGGCCATAAACATATCCTTACCACCATCGAGTATTTAACTAAGTGGGTTGAAGCTATACCCTTCACTTACGTGACTGGAAAACAAATTTCTAAATTCATCTTCAACCATCTAATTTTTCATTACAATATCCCCTCTAACATTATATCTGATAATGAAGGATCATTCAAGAACAAGGATGTAGATCAGCTATGTATTGAATATAACATCATACAACATTTTTCTACAGCATATTACCCTCAAGGTAATGGCCAAGCTGAGGCATACAACAAAACCATTATCAATATTCTAAAAAATATTATCAATAATGCTGGTCATGATTGGTACCTATAAATATTCCCTGCCCTTTGGGCATACTATACCAATCATCGTACCCCCATAGGAGCCACTCCATACTCACTTGTTTATGGTACTAAGACATCCTTCCTATTGAGGTCAAATTGCCTTCACTATGCATCTATTTCAAACATGTCCTGGATGATCATGACTATCGAGTAGCTCACCTATAAGAGCTAGACCTACTTGATGAGAAATGCACAACTGCACTCAACAATATTCAAACATATTAGAACTGACTCAAAGGTCACTATAATCAGCATGCTAAGTATAAAACATTTGAAGAAAACCAAAAGAATACCATGGCTGAGAAGAAGCATAAATAAAAATTCAAACCAAACTAGATAGGGCCTTTCATCATTACTAAAAATTATGGATCAAGAGAATACAAGATTTTCACACCAGATAAAGATGAACTTCCTGAGTTGATGAAGATTATTCATCTCAAGTGGTAACATGTTTGAGTGCTAAGGTGTATTGTCTATAAGGACTATTTTAGTTATGACATTTTATCACTATTCTTATTTGTATAAATATCATCTTTATTTGTCCTCTTAACAATATCCACTTTCTAATTTTGACCTATCGACTTAGTGTGTTCTAAAACCTAGCCTATTTGACCTTGGTTTTTGCCATTCATTACACATTTTTAGCATCAAGGTATCTAATCAGTTTCATCAGTTGGTTCAAATAATTCAAATGGAGATCATATTTTGGAATAGTGTGATAGAAGTTTTGGTAGTTACATCCTTCATTTGTTATTTCTTTCTTACCACTAATCTTGATACTAATTATAACTACCTTTAGGAAAATTAGTACCATTGATCTATGCCATTATGTCTTGGTTATAACCACCTATGGGCAAACTAGGGGCAACATTAAGCCTTGACATACCAACTTGCCACTTCCTATGTCATGCTATGCCTTTTTACCAATTGTGCCTATTTTGTTTGAATTGACTGCTACACTAGTCAAATTCCTCCACTATAAGGGCAAAACTATAGTGGCTTTAGGTCCTAATCTGGGACTATGTAAGTAGTGCTTAATAATTTTTGAGTTCTTTAGGTACTACTTTGGGACTATGTAAGTAGTGCTTGATACTTGTTGAGTTTAACTTAGTCAACCTAAGCCACACTTTCACTATTTTGTGAGCAACCTAAGCCACGCTCTCATCATTTTGTGAGTAACCTAAGCCACACTTTCACCATTTTATGAGAAACCTAAGCCACACTCTCATTATTTTCTAAGAAACATAAGCCATTCTCTCACCATTTTGTGAGAAACCTAAGCCACACTCTTACCATTTTACAAGAAATGTAAGCCACACTATCACCATTTTACAAGTAACCTAAGTCATGCTCTCACTGTTTTATGAGCAACCTAAGTTTGAATTCTCTCGCTATTTTATGAACAACCTTAGTTTAAATTCTCTCACCATTTTATGAGCTTGAGAAATTTAGTGTCTCATCATTCTTAATCAAGTTTAAATACTTCAAAAAATTCCAAAAACATTTGAAAAATTGTTAGAAAAGAACAAAAACATTGACTACTTCTTTACCTTAAGGATTTTGGGAACCCGTACTAAGTTACAAGTAAATCACTTGTCATTTAGTTTCCCCATCCTTTTTTGCCTTTTCCTCTCACACACTTGCCATTTTTCAAGACCATTCTTATTCTTTTATCACATCTAATCTATTTGTTTTCCTCAGTTATCACATTCTTTCCATTCCTTGGGAGAACTACATTTGGCTTGAAGTTTTTATTGGATATTACATCCATGGAACTATGTAGGTAGCATCCACTTGCCTAGTGCATATGGAGATAGCTCAGCCACCCCCTTTATTTTCTTATATTTCCCCCATTTTGTTCATTTGTTAAAATTTTCACCTATTTTGAAGCGGCATTGTTCGTATGGTTTCTATTGAGTGCTTATTTATTTCTTTCTTTGTTATTTTGTTTATGTCCCTATTTTTTTACTTTCAGCATTGTTGCCTTATTTTGGTTTATGTGTGTTCATTGGGTGATTCCTTTTCCACACTTACACTTGAATCTATCCATATTCATATGCTTACAATGTCATCATGGTTTCTATCATTGGTGCATTGTTTTCTATTGAGTATTGGATTATGGGAGTCAATCCTTATGCATATTTCAACCAAGTCCTCATGATGTTATACCATGATACCTACTGACATGTGATACAACAAACCTAAGATTCAAAAGTCTATTCAGTAATGGAAACATCTCTTCAACATCGACATCCTGATTCACTCCCAATCATATCCGAAATAGAGTAATTAACCATGAAAGAATTTCAACCTTTATTAGTTTGGATGAGTAACTCCCTACTAGTAGGTTGCTCCACTTCATCATTATCCTCTATGTTAAGTTATCATCATCCTTGGCCAAGTTTATCATGTTTGCCATAATCAAGGTTCAATGATTATAACCACATATAGGCAAATCATTGCATACCATCCCACCTACATTTCTCAATGATTATAACTACCTTTTGAAAAATCATTATGCTATCACCACTTTACTTTATATACCTATATATGGACATGTTATTATCTTTTTTATCTATCTTAATAGGGGTAGCTCCATCTTCTCAATGATTATAATCACCTTTGGGCAAACCATTGTGTTATCATACCATGTTGCCACTATTGGGGTATAATGTTTATAACCATCTTTGGGAAAACCATTGTACACCATCCCACTTGTATTATAAATGATTTTGAGTATTTTTTCAATATAATTGTGTTTTCACCTAATCATCTTTCCTTTTTTTGGTCCCCTTATTTTGCTTCTTTCTTTTTGAGGGACCATTTTCTGACCCACTTATTCTAACCATTCTCTCAAGGGGGCATCATACAATTAGTTTATCATCATTATAAATATAGGCATACATGACCTTTTCATTCTTTGAGAAGATGTTACTATGCTTGTAGCTTACAATGCCTTCCTAACTGGGGGCAAACTGTAGACGTCTAAATCTATCCACCAATAACCTCCAATCAGGGTTTTGGCTAATTTCCACTTAAAATGCACAATTTGGCCTAAAAACACTAAAGCACATTAAAATATTTTAAACTAACATATTAAAGTGCTGATTTTGGCTAGAGTATCATTAAATGGGGAAATGCAATTTATGGGCTAGCTAACTTTGATCAAATCATTTTGAGTCAAAATGCTAATTTTACACCTGGGTGCTTTGGATTACTCTTTCCTATCAAATCTTCTGCACAAGACACATGCCTTTGTTATTTATTTTTGGTAACATCCTAAATGGGAATATGGATCTAATGCATCTGACATTGACTTCCAATTTTACTCCAATCAAATTTTAGACCAATAACAAGGCATTCTGATCAATTTGAGTGATTTATGCACAAAGTGCTTAAACATGCTTAAGAGCTAATTAATCCAAATCAAAAGCCTAATCAATAATTCCATGGAAACTTTTTGAATACTTATTTTTAGAAATGAATATTGAATATCTACATCATTAGTTGATCTCATTTCTTGGGAAGACATCCCTAGGCCATAAATGCCACAAATATCAGGATTTAAAACCCTCCATGCCTCATCAATGCCTTCCATGATGCCCTTCATGCCTCTTAATTTACCTTTATTATAATTCCATTATAAAGATATTTATAAACTTAATTCTAAAAATTGAATTAATTCTCAACCACACATCTCAATCTTAGGATGGATGGTTCAGGTTGATTCTAGACATTCTAAAAAATCTACAAATATGAGGCCTTACTACTTCATTTATAAGACTTGATAATGCAAAGTTATAATGCACAAATTATTCCAAAATCCATTTAAATTAGTGTTACCATGACAAATTAATTCCAAGCCAAGCCAAGCCACAAGCCAAAGGTGCCAAGGAGAGATGGAGGTAGACAAGCTTTCATTGTCAAGGACTTTATGAGCAGAAAACTAAGCAAGCCAATGCAACAAGAATTTTAGAGCATATAAGAAAGGTACAAGAGGGTTTCTTTTGAATTTTAGTTATGTTTTTAATTCATTTTTGTTAACTAATCTCTCCCTAGTGTTTAGGCCTAGAGATGTTATGCTAGTTAGTGTGTTTCTTTCATTTTGAAACTAACCCCATACTAACCATCCTCTCATGAGTCAAATTCCTAGATCACATATTTTGCCTTAATTTAAATATGTTACATACATGATTAAAATAAAAATTATAATTATATGATGACATACTATCCAACATGATGACATTATACTATATGATCATATATGTATCACATGATAAAATTAACTCTTATTTTGAGATGAGTGAGTTACAAGCTACACCACTCATCTCAAAATGGGAACATCACATTAGGCTTGATTTAGAGATACAAACATCCATGAATAGATTTTAGATATAATACAATTTCAAAGATATAGAATACATGTTGCAAAAATACAGAGTAGAAATTTTCAAAGATTCAAACTAATGTAAAAATCAGATTTTATAATTAGAATACAAGTTTTAAAAGATTCAAAGTGATTAATAAATCAAACACATGATAGAAATTGGCACGTTGATATATATTTACGGGGCATATAACATGAATGTACTTAATTTTCAAATTAAAAAAAACCATACATACTTAAATGCATATGCATTGGCATCTAAAAAAATAGTTACAAGAATAAAGTTACAAATTGAAAATATAGTTATAATTGAGCATATATACACATAACATTATATATAATTGGAACATATTAAAAATGGGCATGATACTCATTCATGATCAAGATAATTAAAGATGTAAAATTTCAAAATGAAAAGTTTCAAAGTTTAAAGAACAAAATATGCAAGTTCAAAGAGAAAATATTCATTTCAAAGCAAAATCTATGAGTAATGTGGTTATATGGGGGCATGAATACTATTCATTATCTATCGATCATTCAAGTATAGAATCTATATCCATCTTTAGTGGTGTGAGTTTAGTATGTATATGTGATTTAGATTTGAGTCTAGTGACACTCAATGGCCTTGGCATCATTCTATCAAACTTATCATGGCTATATATTTTTGGGTAAGTACATTTGGTACTATTACCTTTTCATGAGAATTGGAATAATACATCTTTCTAACTCAAGATATTAATTAGTTATTAAGAATTTGGACTTTATTACTCTCAATTCTCCATTGGTTTAAATTATCCAAATGCTTCAATAAGGGGCATGTGTCTCCATTATCAATTACAAGTTATAGAGAAATTTGGTTTCACCTATATACAAGGGTACTCATCCATTTCTCTTCTTTTCAACTTTTAAAATTTCAAATGAAAAAAGACTACTTTATGATTTTTTGCAAGGTTTTCTATACAAAATTCCCTACACAATTAACATAATAAAATTATCCACTCAATGATAAAGTGTGTTGTACACAATTAGGTTCAAATATTTATCCTTTATTACAACAAATTTATTTATAGAATAAAAAGGGTGGATGTAGACACATAATTATGGCCATAGATATTTGACAATTCTAGTTGTTAACACATTCCAAAATCAATGAATTATACTCAAACACATGATTCTTATTTTCCATTCTCAAAGCCATTTATATATACATGTGTTTGACCCTTTGTTTACTATTATCACTACACAAAAAATTCAATGTCAAATGTTTAAGTTGAGTAAAAACACCATAATAATATCTCTAGCTTAGGACATAGGTCACTAGCTTATTTGGACAAGTACACCCTAGGTTAGTTCCCTCTCATGCCAAATAATGGCTAATTTCCAAATTCAAACTTATCCTTTTGGGTCTTCTCACACATTTCACATGGTTGGATAAAGGAAATTATCAAAATATTAGGCTATAAATACATGCCAAGAGTCATTAATGTTCTACACTTTATATTCACATGGTATAGGGATTTACACTTCTACACATTGATAAAATCTATCCTATTATGTCGAAATTCTACATTATTCATAAGGAGTAGTCATACGTTAAGTCAAGATCCCTCTATAGTAAGTCAAGATCTATCATTATCAAGTATAAAATAAATCTTATAAATACATACATATAGTCAAAGGTGAACAATTTAAAATTCACTCTATGTGGGAGAACTACATGGGATTGATTTTCCTCCTTGGAGTATTGGATACATAGGCAATGGTCAATCATCAAGGGGTGTTGAGGTTAAATCAACCCATTTCACTCCCATATTTTAATTATAGGTTTTTAAATGATCAAAGTGCCCTAGATAATTCAAATATAAGATAAGACATACAATTATTTTTGCATGGTCAAACACTAAGTGTAATATCTTTGATTTATTATCATCTATAGGTTCAACATGTGAAATTATTAATTCAAATGCATAGTCAACACATACAAGTCTATGGTTAATAGACCCAAGTGCACTAGTATATTATCTAATTAATTCACTCCTATATATAAATATCTTATGCCTTACCTTTTGTTCTATCATTTACAAATTCTTACTTTCTTTATCTTTTCTTATCTACCACCTGTCACATTCAACAAAGACAAGTCTGTGGTCAATAGACTAGAGTGTATTGTGTTTCCTTCAACTTACAACAAACCTATGTAGATTTTATTTGTAATCTTTATTATGATATTGAACCTATAAAAACATCTCTTCTTATAATTTTCATAGTCAAACAACTAGAATAATTAATAAATATCATTGTGTAAGCTATGTATATTTATTCTTAGTATTTCCAAAAATAGCAATTTTACATATTTATCAATTTGTCAAAATTAGAATAATTGAATATTCTAAATCTTTAGACTTTTGATATTTCTAGTTTTATACCTATATATAATAAACACTTATTAATTGTAATAAGTTCTTTATCAAAAATAAGACAAAACAAGGATCTACTAGGTTATTAAGGAAAATCCACTGCTTTTGTAATTTATAGGGTCGATACCAATGAATGTGTATGAAAATGAAATCAAAATATGAAATTATGCATGCTTTTATTGGTATCTTTCTTTATATTTTGAATTCTTTTCAATGTAGTTCTTGGGTCATTATTATATATTTTTCAAGGAAGGCATATGTAAATGTTCCATGAAATCTAATAAACCAATAGATAAATAATAAAACCAATTTTATGTGTCATAAATAAATGTGCACTCAAGGATTTACACAACCATTGAATAATTACAATGTCAGAATGACCAAGGCATATGAAAAGGGCATACATAATATGGCCTTTTTAGTAAGATGCCTTCATTTTATGTTTTTTTAATGCTAGCCTTGAAGCTTTTTTGTTTCAATTATAAAGTATGCACTTTCCTTTGCAAATCACTTGTATTATGTAATTACAAATGTTAATCTCTATAATTACAAAGGCAAATACATAATACCAGCCCCATTACATCTGAAACTATAATTTAACCATAACCATAAAAATGAATGATATTACCCATGAATCATTTCAAACACCATTAAGATACATTAGTTAATTAAATAAGGTCAATATTTTTGTTCATTTACTAGAATTAAAATAAACCAACAAAAAAATATTAGTTTCATAAATTCCTATTGTCAAAAATAATTCTATCTTAAAAAATTCTAATTCACTTCTTAACCATGATAGTTCTAGTAGATCAATGATTGAGTTGAATCTAGAAATTAAAAATCTATTGTAATCTAATTCTGTAAAATTATGTGAGGACCATATTCATATAGTTTTAGGAGTAGGAGATGATGATGAAGAGGTAACTCCACCATTTTGTATAGCTATCTAAACTCAAGATCTTATCTTCCATAATTATTTATTTTATTTAGGAGTATATCATCCCTCATGCCAAAGGTGGTTATGGAAAAACTTGGGTTTTAGATCACCACGCCTTCTAGATATATTACATCGTGATTCCTCGCTAGACAAACTTACTAGATTTTCCATGGATATCTGTAGCTAAAAAATTTAGATTTGACTATTTTTAACCAAGCTTGAGATATATGCTTTTATGAGATAGTAGAATATTACTTAGATACATGATTGCTTTATTATGAGTTGATTATAATGTATATATTTAAATTTTGAGCATATTGATGCATTATTTTAGTTAACTTTTATGCTATATGTTTATGATGTTAATATGATCTAACTAACTGCTTTATTTTGAGGTTGACACAACATAAATCATCGCTCAGAGTGTGATAGAGGGAGAGCATCATCAAAGAGGGTGATGTAGATCATGATGTTAGAGGATGATAGAGAAAATGACTAGTACCTTGCACATACCACATTAGCTAGCACATGATTAGATGCATAATTGAATGGTTAGTTAAGTGTGTTTAAATCCATTTGAATTAGATAGTCATTTATACTTGGTTTACTATCATAACTTAATAGTTTTGTAGAATTGCCTTGCGTGACTTGCATGTTAGCCAAGGTTTATGCTTGGATGATTTTATCTTATGTAATTACATTTATGACCATTAATGATTTAGAGATTAGTATAAATTGATTAAATTTAGATTTGTTGATTTATTTGTCATGGCATTAGAATGTGTTAAATAAATTAGTGAATTTACTAATCTTTATAATTAATGTTAAATGTTGCAAATCTAGAAATTTCCATTGAAAGGAAAAGTGTAAAAAAATAAAATAAAAAATAAAATGGAATAAAACAAAAAATAAAGAGAGAAAAAAGAAAGATATTAAATAAATAAAGATATTGATTTAATAAAAAGTTGACAAAAATAAAAGGATTAAATCAAAAAAGGGGCTGCACCTATTTTTAAAAAGGAGAGAGAAGTTTAGAAAAGAAGGAAGGGAGTCATAGTTGGAAGAGAAGGGAAGAAAGAGATAGAAAAAATATCAGAGCACATAATTAGGTAGGTTTTGTACTTAAATTTTGGTTGATTGAGGTGAATATTTCTCTTATTATTTCTTTTTGTGTGTGGTAATGTAATTAGAGACCCAACTGCATAATCTAAGGTGCCTTTATATTATATACTATTATTCATCACAACAATTTGAATAGCTCATCAGAGTGATCTACTTGTTGTTTTAGACTCATGCTTGGAAAATCATGGTAGAGTTTTTCTATGAGACATAATTGCTGGGACATCTTTATCATGCATAGAGATTTACATTTCTAGAATGCTAGAGATTTTGTATGAAAATTTTATATATTTCAAACTTAAAATAACATGCAGACCTTGAAATAAAATAGGTTAGTAATAGGAATCACAAATCCATTATTCTATCATCCTTACAGGAGCATCGACCAGTGTTAAGTGAGAATATCTCAAATACTAAACACAAATTAATTATACTTGAGTTGTAGAGGTGTTGACTAGTCTTAGGTATGAATCAAACTATAAGTTTTAAACTTATATTCATTTAAAGTACCACTTGTAATATGCCTAAATTGGTTAATATATTTAAAAATAACTCTTATTTTTCCTCAATATCATAACCTTATTTGAATATTCCTCATCTTGGATAGTTATAATGTTACATGAAGTCTCTCTAGGGAATATCAAAATTATTTAACACTACATAAATAGATGTCTATATCAGTTAATGATTTGCATACCTTATGTATAGATGGTGATTCGACATTAGTTGTGTAAATATAATTTTACATTATCTAAACTATTATAAAATGTGGATGAAGCCACGTGTACTCTAGTTTACTTGCTTCATAATCCCTATAGATATGCATCGAATATAAAATCTTCATCTAACTACAAACTTTGTCCACCCTAGCTGTTAATCAATCACTTAGGTATCCTTTAGCCATATTTGTAATCACCTTTCACATATTGGTGACTATATATCAATTTATTTATGAGCTAAATAGATCCATTTCATTAAAGTATTTATTATCATTTGTTGATCTCATCGCTTGTAGATATGTCTCTAGAGAGTTCAACCATCGATTATATAAGGAAGTTGTCTGTAATGTATTTCATATACACTAGGTGCATCTAAGATGTAGTTGGTAGAATGAGTTAAGGTGATATAAAGCCATGAATGATATCTAACAACAACAAAAACTTTGGTAGGTAAGGATTGAGCATGGGCCTTAGAATGGACATTGAGATCAATTCCCTATTTGAGCATGGCAACTCATGAAATATTTTTATTGTGTGTAATCCCCTGAATCAGTTGATAATAGAAGTTACTTAGTTTATTCTTGTCTTTGATCTGTGTGTTTCAATGTTGTGATTGGTTTGTTAGTTATATCATGTGTTTAATAGATTTAGTTCTAGTTTAGATTCTATCATAAATAGATATAATAAGCACAGTTAGCAATTCTACATTACCCATTACAACCTTCTAAAAAATTTACAATTGATGGAAATTCCAACCCTCATATCTATATATTATGCATCTATATATGTATACGTGGATCATGTAAATAAAGATGTCATTATAATAATAGCTTATTTATGGTTATATAATACCATGTGAAATTTTTGTATGATATATGCCATGATATTAATAATTATATTAACCTAATTTGGATAATCCTAACTTTTTGTATTTGCCTATGCATTAGATAGAATTAATTATGGGCAAATTTATATATGAGTATCATCTGGTAGTAATACTCAATCTAATTTCTACTACGTAATTAACTAAAGATGAAAAATTATACACTTCTATATTTAATGCTATCTAACTATCTCAAGAGTATGATAGAGACAAAGACATAATCCTAGGTTATTGCAAGTATGTTATGTGAAATTTAGCCATATGAAAATAAATATTAGCTATGTCAAATTTATCATTATCTATGAATTTAAGTTAAACATATCTAGAGGGATTATTCTGCACCACTCTCTAATCATTATATTCATATGGCATAATGATATTATTTAGTACATGTGAACTGTATTTGTATAAATATCCATATAAATATGGAAGGAAAGTTTTATACCATTATATCACAACATATCATGTTGGTAACTAGTTTAGAGCCTAGTATTAGGTGTATTTTTCTATATATGAATTAAATCTGACACATATGACCCGTTATGGTTTTATGGTGTCTTATATATAGAATTTTGTGTCATATATATATGCACATATCTAGATAGAGTAGGGTATATATGCATAGTTACATGTATTTATGCATTGGAGTGTGTGTCCATTTATATAGATTTTGACTATAATAATGTCATAGTTATAATGGTTGTATAGTTACAAAAGATTTAGTGTGTTATAGAAGAGCAATTTATTTATCACCAAACACTTTTATGTGAACCATGATACAAAGGGCTATGCTGTCTAGAGAACATATGGATAAGTTTTTGTATGAAAATATATTTAGATAGAGATAAAACTTTGAAAGAGAATTACAATGAAATAGTCCCTCATCTTACAAAGAATGTCATTATACCTCGTGAACAAGGAAGTTATAAGTGTTGTTATAATTATAGGGAGTTACTGATAAGAATAAAAAATGAACAATGGTATAGTAACTACATATCAATAGAGTACTTATATAGTATGGATTACAAGTACTCATTGGTAACAATAGCAAGGGGTGGTTAAATTATGACATAAAATTTCATAGGGATCCAAATCCATAACTTTATGGAACAATTTATTATAAAATACAATGAGTTGTTAGAATGGGTTTATGAGTCCTATATTTCTCTACAAATGTTGGATTGACTGTTTGTTATATGTATTTAACATTAAATAATTATGTGCAATACATGTTGTGAGCATGATAATATGTATAAATTATTGGTTATATATAGTATATTATGGAGCATCGTGATACGTGCTTATAATTTATGTTGCTTTGGAATGCTATTATGTAGTTTAAACTTAGGGTATACTCGAGTGCTATAATCCTATACTTTCTTGCTTGTTGTCTATGTGGATTGTTTGAATCTTGAAATCATAAGTTGGGTTATGTGTTTTTATATATTTGGGAACCTATGATAGTATGAGATATCATAGATTACTAGAGTATAAATGTAAGTTGTAGTTGGATGGTATATATTGTAATTGTTATATCCAGACTCACATCTTTATTTGATTGATTTATTGTATGCATGTTGGTTATTACTAGGAAAAACATGTTTTTTAATAGTTGGTAAGAATTTATTTATGCATGTATACAATATTTTAGAGAGCATATGCTAATATGGAATATTTTGTGTTTTGGGGAAACAGTGATTTTCCTGTTATGTCTAGCTATTTGGATATAAACTTGTGTTTTCGTGTAGTTATGACTACTTCATTATGATTGATTGAGGAATATTAGTAGTTATGTCTCATAAAAATAGGCTATGGTAATATGGGTTATCATAGGGTATATTATGTTTAGATACTAATTATGGTAATGAAACTTTGCAGTTAAATGTGTATTTACTTGGGTGGTATAAACTATAGTCATTATTTCTCATATGGGATATAAAATAATGTAAGATTCATTCATATGTTTGACGTAATAAATGTATTCTTGACTATTCCTATGATTAACATGTTATATGATGTGTTTACTAGTAGGATGCAAATTATATGAATCTTCTGGTTGAATTGTATTTGACCAATCTACATTGCTGATATAGAGTAAGGAATGAGATGGACTTCACTAGATTACTAGTATCACAATGACAGATGAAGGTAGTCTGATCAAGTGGTGTATATTCATTTGATTTATCTATAGATAGTTATTATTTATTATTTGTTAAAATTTTAGCCAAATGATGTTTAGTGAGATATTATTATTTCATGAGTATGATTTACATGTTTATGTGATATCTTGCAATAGAATAGACTTCTATGATACATTGCATGCTTATTTTATAAATCATATAACACATGGGTACCTATCTCTTTGGATTCATGTGCCATCACTATCTACTCATTTATAAAGGGAGGACCATTCCCTGATGGGATTAGTGTGGGGGATTGTTGGTCTATGGTTGGTGTAGAAAAGTGCTTGGATGATGCTCTCCCTCCCCACAATAGTACTAATTATTGAGATGACACTTGAGATTACCATAGATACTTGATTTCAAGAACTATGCTCTGGGGGAACCATGCATCTTATATGTACATTATATTCTATGGTACTTATTATTGAATGTTATCATAAAGAGTTGTAATTACTAATTATATGTACATTGACAGTGGTGGATGTTGACTTATTTTAGTTGTAATTGAGTTAATGTGATTACTTTCTATATTCACATTATAAATTACACTCTCATGATATTAGAGATCAGTGATATGTGATATATTGCGATTATTGTTGTTATCACACCTTGATTATTTATTATGGTCTCTATATATTTATGTGGTGTAGTCTATTTTTGGCATATGTGTTTAATAAAAAAAATTCATGTATTTCTATGCCTAACCCAATGGGGTTGTTACAATACACCTTTATTAATTTAATTCAAATGACCTAAGATGTATTGGTTTAGTCAAATACTTATTAGTGCAAGCCTATCTCCCAACATCCTAAGAGATATGTGAAAGTGGACAAAGTAGTAGTAGATGTCTCTCCCATCTATGGAATGATTTTATCTAAGATTTGGGGAGAAACATTATGAGTAAATATTCAATTAGACATTGCTTATGCCACATTTACACTATTTAGAGGGACAAGTGATAAATTCTCTAGATAACAAAAAATGGATTTCATCCTTAGTAAACCTAAATGTCTAAAAAATCCTCATGTACGTAATATAAATGTTGACCAATTTTGACTCGTAAGTCAAAATGGTCAACCCTTATAAGATGAAATTTTTTCTTAGGGTTATTCAAGATTGTATATAGTTTCTATAGTCTTTTAATGGTCTTATAATGTCTTCAAAGTGGTCAAATACATCCTTATTTAGCATTGATTGAGGTTGGGTATCTTATGTACTTGTATAGTCCAAAGAGTTACCCATGAGTCAATGTGTTGTCATGTGTGTTAAAATTTTAACATAGGGTTGAGTCATTATATATGGATTTTAATGCGTCTTTAAATTCATATTGTCATGCACTAACCTTTTACTATGATTTTTATACATCCCAAAGTCTTTTAGTCACCTTTCTAGGCCAAAATACATGAATTATACATACCACTCTCAAGGACAAACATTCCAAGAAGTGTCATAATTTAATTAATGTTAGAGAAGGGTTATATATGGTTAAAGCCTAAAAAACTTGTAGTTCAACACCTAAATTGAGAGAAATACTCCTTTATAGGAAATTATGGGCACTTGTACAAACTTGAAAGATCTATTGTAGGTGAAGATGGTTTAAAGGAGTCTCTTCAGCTTCCAAAATTTAGATTCATGCTTGGAATCAAGTTTTAGGTCTCAGAGATGCAAATAACTCTCTCTCTCTCCTCCATTGCTCCCTTCACAAACTCATAAAGTCAAAATTCAAATTCATGCTATGGGTAGGAGAGAGAAAGTTAGAGTCTAAAATTTTAGGAAATGTTAGGGGTACTAGTAAGATTTAAGTTTGTGGCATTAGTTTGTAGATTCATCTCCTCTCCTTTATGAATAATCATTAAGAGTGCAAGGTGTATGCACATAATATTTTAAAACTTTTATAAAATACTAATGCTTTCTATCTTGTAGGAACCCATCAAGTCTCAATCTCTCTAAGTGCATGACTTAAGAGGTGCACTAGTAAAGGGGTATGTAGACCATTAGTGCTTTGTAGGATTGTTGTCCCGTATTGCCATTTATTATCAATCTAAGTAGCTCCTAAAAACCATTCCCTAAGATATTAATCTTATTTTACACACTCCTTCAGTCATCTCCCACCTTCCATCCCTCTTTTCCTCACTTAAAGTCCCTTTTGACTATTTATAGTACTAGGTCAAATAGGTCAACCTTGTACTCTTGTGGGTAAAATTAATTTAAGTTCTAGGTCAGCTCTTGGTCGACCTAGCTCGTGACCTAGTGAATTTTTATCCATAATAGTACTAGGTTAACTAGGTCAACCCTATCAGCCAAAACTTTTGAAAGGGCTTAGGGTTAAATCCACCTATATATACAAGTTCATTTCATCATTATTTACCAATGATCAATAGTTATTATTTTCTTGAGATTCCTTACAATATGCTCTTCCACCATTCTACTTGAGGAGTCTTAGCGTAGGGTTTGTACTTGGAGAATCTAGTCTTTTGGAGAAGTTTTGGATGCTTTGGCCTTTCTTAATGATCCTTACAAAGCACAACTTCTTATGAACCCCCTTTGGCCAAGGGAGAGATTGAGCCTTGATGGGGTTATCTTTTAGGTAAGTATTCCCTAACTTTACTCCTTTTTTAGTAGATATAAGTAGCATAAGTATTGGCTTCAAATAATATTATTATTCTTCTCCATACATTAAGGTATTACTCATATATATTTTAATTGAGATTCTCCTATGCATGTTTTTTTGTTTACTAACCTCCATATTATGCCATAAGATTTGGTGAACACTAGATTATATTTTTTTGCGGTACTCATTATTAGTATAGTCAATATGAAAAACATAGGGCTTAGTTAGGGTTTATGCATGATTATGCTTGATTGGAGGATTTATAACCCTCTCCAGTATTATTTATTGTCATAAGAGATCCCATAATTGGGTCTAGTGGATCCCCATATTGGTCATGTTCTTGATTATCTAATGTATCCCTAATCAAAAGTGTAAGTATGATATATCTTCTCCAAGTTAGGATTGATTTATAGACATGATGTATTTTTGATTGCATACATTCTAGTGAACCTAACGTGAATCTATCCCTTATAGGTTTTCTTTCACATTTTCATTATTTTATCATTTTATTTATTTTTTCTATATTTTCAATACAAAGTCGACAAGGCCAGTATAGTTTTCAACTTCTTTGCATAGGTTTAACACATAGTTACATTAAAATGAATTTATTATATTTATTTAGGTATTCATCAAATATAATTTATTAGATCAAACAATTTGACACAATATAGGTTTTTCACTTCTAGACAGGCTACTAGGTTGAACAGGTCGACATAGTAAACTTACAAGTTTCCAAAAAACATACTAGGTCAACTAGGCTGGTATAGTCATCTTCCAGACTTCTAAAAAACATACTAGGTCCACTAGGTTGGTATAGTCATCTTTTAGAGTTACAAAAACATACTAGGTTGACCAAGTTGGTATAGTCATCTTCATAGGCTTCAATAATAGGGAACTACAGAACTAGGTCAACCCAGTCGACACAGTTGGTATAATTTGCAAGTAAAAATCAAGGCACTTCAACATCAATCTCACTTTCCTCTACATATTCCAACCCACCAAGGTTCCTTTCTCTCTTTTTATATCATTTTTTAATTCATTACAGTTCTATTTTTCACAATTGTTAGTCTTTAAAACTACCTTTATATAACAAACTAGGTTAACCTAGTTGACCTAGTTGTGTATTCTATGTTTATTTGAAAGAATAGGTTAGCACTATCGAAATAGTTCTTAACATGCCCTTGCTTCAATAGTATAGTAATGACACTATCGACTCTATACTATAATGTATGCATACACTATCATCTAAACTGACATTATACTATATTTTAAAGTTAGAATTAACATTTATATATTAGTAATTACTTCACAATTTCACTTTCAATTACTTACATGCTTAGAATAGATCACATAGTCTAATTAGGTGGTTTTTCAATATACCATTTAGTTGCACTATTTTTCTCCTTCTTTCACACACTACCAAATCACATAATTTCAAAATGCATTTAAACAATTGTCTACCCAAGGCCTACCTACTTAGATTTCATCACCAAGGGGGAAGTTGACTTGGTTTTTTGGCCAAGTATAAACATGTGTTTAATGTTATATATTGGAAAATCACCTAACGCCCTTATCTTTGTAGGATTATGAAGTGAGGGGGTGGGCCCTAATACCAAGCCAGTACCATTTCCAACATATATCCCTTTTAGCTTAAACATCCTGAAACCATCTATAGATTGCTTTTTAGTTACCTAATTTTAACCAACTTCCTATCATAATTTAATAATATACCAACATTTAAGATGACCACTTAGTTAGCATTTACTTTCCAAGTTGACTACTTTCTCTTTATTCATTGTATGTTGTATTGCAAAAATTGCATTGGCTAGTGTTGGTGTAAGATTTCATGATTTGTGTCTCAATTGGTTCATCCTCATTGACCCAATTAACTGCGTGTTTCTTTTTAATTTTTTTAATTTAAAATTATATTGCAATATTTTTCCCTATTTTTAGTACACAATTGTTTTATTCAACACAATATTTTATATACTATTTCTCCCCTTTATTACTGTACTAAGTTGACCCAGTCAACCTTGTATATTTTTTTCTAATCAAATAATAGTACTAAGTTGATCTAGTCAACTCTATACTCTTATCAGGATCTATTTTCCTTAGTTTATAATACTAGGTTGACCTCAAATCTGACATTCCTTCCTCTTCTCACACACCACTCACTGTGCAACAAATGAAATAATTTTTACCACTCTATAAACCTTTTTATTATCCTAACAATCCTCCTAAGTGGTATGAACCTAATCAATATTGTTGGTTCCACACCAACATTGGTCACTCCCATGAATAGTATAGAGTTATATTATTGGTGATTCATTTAATCATGAAGCTATGATCAACCTTCATTGTTAAGAGTACAACACTATTTCTCAAAAATGACAAGTTTCCAAAGCTTTTACCTTGAATAACCAAAAATATTTTTCCATCGCTAATAATAAAAAAAATACCAAGGATGTTTGTGTTATTGATTCTGGCTATGAATAATATTGCAATAATTCTCAATATATCAAGACTGCTAAGGTCTATTATCATCACAAGTTAACTCATAGAGATCTTTTCACCAAATCTAAGAAACCATCTATGGAAAAACAACTTCTTAAAGATACTAAAACCATAAATCTAGCTTTAAAATCTCATGAGGAACCACCTCCTCCTTCTGAACCCCCAACAAATTCCATTCCTTCAAATCATACCTTACCTCCTAAACATCATACTATTTCTTCTTCTAAATATCATTGGAAATTTATCAAAGAACTCAACTTCATGCCTTGCAATATTTTAATTATGAAATTAGTTCATACTTCCCCTTATCATCATAATTTCCTTATGAAACAATTACAATAAATTGAATATCCACCTCCTATAGATGAAGAACCACCCTCTATTGAACCTCAACCTACCAATGTGCATACCATTGAAACCATTTATCCTTCTTCCAATACTTCTATTGAATTTATTGAAGAGGACATGATTAATGATGAAATTTTGGTTCATGTCAATGATCCACCACTATTCATTGAAATAGTCATTAATACTAACCTTATTCATAAATTTATAGTTGACAAAGGATCTAGTATTAATGTGACATTTTTTTGGCTTATACAATAACTTGGTTATAACAAGGATCATCTTAAGTAAACCCACCTTACCTGTTGTGGTTTTGATAAGACTAATTAAAATCCACCTAGTTGTATTTGGCTTCCCCTAACAATTGGACCTAAGAATTATTAAACTAAACTTATTGTCCTTGATTTACCCTTATCTTATAACATACTCCTTGGTCTTCCATGGACTCATAGAATGAGGGATATTACTTCTTATGATAGCCATTGCATTAAATTCTTACATAATGGCAAATGATATAAGGATGAGGCTGATCTCAACCCTTGGAGTATTCAACTTACTAATCCAAAATATCAATATCGCATCCAAACCTTCCTAAGATCAATAGTGTTCCTTTACTTGAGCTCATCAAAATCAACCCTAATTTACAAGTCACTCATACTGATTCAGATGATGATGAACCTAATGATTTTCAACATACTTATAATATTACTAAGCCACCCCCTACATTTTAGAGTGGTTTATTCCTTATTTATTACCTCAAGACCATAATATTCCTCTCATTGATGAGATTACTAATTTCCTCCCTCCATGCAATGATTAGGAGCCTTCTTTAGCTGAAGAAGCCTTCACTTATAATGATTATAGAGTGGCCAAATTATTTCAAGATCCTCTCATCATGTCTCCATGTATATTTAGTAATATTGGGATTTCACCTTCTAAAACTCCCCATAAATCTCAATCATGTACAATTTATCCAATATATAATGATAATTACATAATGGCCCAAGATCAATCTCAAGACTTGGATGTCCAACATTATAAAAAAACCTTAGCTCAAATCCATGCTTTTAACTAGGATGTTCATACTATTTCTATAGATTGTGAATTATATCCTAAAGGTCATGTGCCTCCTACTAATTTTCTTGCATCTTATCTACCACCTATGTATCAAATCATTAAATCTGATCTTTCACCTGTTAAAGAAAATAACAACACACCAAGCCCATCTGATCCATTTATTTTTCCTACTCTCGAGATTACACTTGATGCCAAGGCCACAAATGTCCATCAGATACATTCTGAATATGATTTCTGTGGTAATCAAATTCTAGATCTTAAAGTAGATGTTGAGTATATGGTCCTCTTCCTACTTTGCCTAGTAATGAAGCTAGTCTTGAAATACTTCATGCTTGAGAACCTCAACTTCTTTGACAACATCACAAACTTGGGAATTTCAAAACAAAATCCCCTTTTTTCAACAACTTCATTTTTAGTATTGATCCTAAATCTAATCCAATTTCTTATTTACTTAATGCACCATACCACTTATAAGATGGTAATGTTATGCTTATTGAATAAAATACTCACATTAAATATGGAAATACATCATTCCCTCAACCAATTATAGTTTCTCACAAAATATTACCTACTAAATATGATAACTATAGCTTATTTTTTGATAAATATCATGAGATCTTTGTTTGGTCCTATGAGGACATAACTAGTGTTGATCATAGCATTGTGGTTCACAACAATATCACTTATCTTGATACCAAACTTGTACATCAAAAACAATGTAAGTTTATACCTAAGGTTTCCACTTTATGTAATAAATAAATTAGAAAAATTCTTGATGAAAAATATAGAAAAATAGTGGACTACTTTGAATGGGTTTCTAACATAGTTCCCATTCAAAAAAAGGTCACTATGGTCATTCACATCTGCATTGATTTTTGTAATCTTAATTTTGCTTATTCTAAAGACAATTTCCCTTTACCTTTAATAGATGCCATTATTGATTCCACAACTAGATATGAAATGTTATCTCTTATGGATGGCTTCTTAGGCTATAATGAAATTCACATTACCCCTTAGGACCAACATAAGACCATTTTCACCATAGAATGGGGCACCTATTGCTATGTTAAAATGCCCTTCGGCCTCAAAAATGCTAGAGGCACTATCAATGAGCAATGACTCACATATTTCATGATATTATCCATACAATTTTTGAAACCTATGTGGATGACCTCATTGCTAAGTCCAAAAGTTGTAAGACTCATCTTTCTGATCTTGCCATCATATTTGATAATCTTTTCAAATATTGAGTTAGAATAAATCCTTACAAATGTGTCTTTGGTGTCACATCTAGAAAACTATTAGGATTTTTAGTCTCTCCCTATAGCATCAACATTGACCCTACTAAAATTAGTGTTATCATCAACATGCCCATTCTTTGTTCTATTTTAGACATTCTCACTTATCTTGATAAACTTAAGGCAATTAGATGATTCATCCTTGAAATGGCTTATCATATCAACTCTATCACTTATCTTATTAAGAAATTTAACTATTTAGAATGGATAGATCCTTGTCAAAAACCCTTTGACAACATGAAATAATCATTGATTCAACTACCTTTGCTTTTTCCTCCTTCAAATAATTGACCTTTGATCCTACATACTTATTCCACACCCATATCAGTTGGGACAATGCTTGAACAATAAGATTATACTAGAAGAGAGTATGCCATCTACTACAGAAGTCGAGGCCTCATTGATTATGAGAAATGTTATACAAAAGTTGAATGTGATTGCCTCATCATATATTTTATGGTTGAAAATCTTTGACACTATATGGTATACTAATCCAATTATGTCATCATTCATTCTGACCCCCTTCATCACTTCTTCTCCAAAGCCTTTCTTATTGGAGATATAATTGTCAAATTGATGGTCTTCCTTATGGAATTTGATCTCCATATTGTTATTCAGAAATCTATTAAAGGATAGGTCATATCTGATCAACTTGCCATATCTCTTGTGCCTACTACCAATCACCTTCAAGATAGTATTCTAGATGACAATATTCTCTATATTGAAGGTCTCAATCAAGCTATTTATCTTCAAGATTACTTCCATAAATTTGATACTAATCTAGAAGTAAGTAATTTTGATGAATCCACTATCCTCCCAAATACTACTAAACTAAAAGTAATTATCGAAGAACTTCCTAAAATTAATGTCAACTTACACAAGGATACTTGGACCCTTCACTTTGATAGTGCTAAATGCCTTCAAAGAGCTAGGGTAGGTTGAAATCTTACAATTCATTTTCGAAAAATCATCCCTTTAGATTTTTTCTTCACATTTGATGTCACTAACAATATGGCAGAATACAAAGCTTTAATCTTAGGCATGATAACTACTCTTGATTTAGATATCCGATACCTTCATGCTTTAGGTGATTCTCAGCTTATTTTACACCAATTTAATGGTGATTACCAATGCAAAAGTGAAAATATCATTTATTATCATTGAATTGTAACTAATCTCACCAACAAAATCATTTATTTCACCATTGAGCCTATCCCTCGAGATCAACATTCTATTATTGATTCACTTGCTTCTTTAACTTCTCTTTTTCATCCACACCAAGTTCTTTCTGATCTCACTTTTCTTATACAAATAATAAAATATCCATCTTATACTCAACCAAAAGATTATATTATCTACCATATTGAGGCTATCATGATTTGATAAATCTCAAGGTATAAAGACATCATTTAATTTTTAGAATACCAAACTTATCCTCCCAACTTAGACTCTCATGAAAACACTCACATTCGTAAATAAGATTTTAAATATTTTTTTTGATATAACATCATTTATTATCATAATTTCTAAGGTAAATTGCTCTAATGTGTTATGCAAGATGAGTTCCCTCCTATTTTTGAATAAACACATGGGGGAATTTACAATGGCTACTGTAGCAGACATACTACATCCCACAAATGCCTACATATGGGATACTTTTGGCCCACTCTTGAAAAGGATGTAATAAAATTCAATAATAAGTGTACCCCTTTACAAATTCATGATGATCTAATTCATTTACCTTTTATTGAGCTTTAAACTATTGAATCTCCTTGACCATTCTCCATGTGGGGATTAGATCTCATCAGTAAATTACCTCGATCTCAAGATGAGCATGTCTTTATCATCGCATCTATTGAATATTTTACCAAATGGGTTGAGGATATACCCCTATTTAATGTTATAGGTACCACCATCTCCAAATTTATTCTTAATCCAATAATTTACCACTTTGGTGTTTCCCATACTATCATTTCAGATAATGGTGTTAATTTAAAAAATAAGGATGTCAAATAGCTCTATGCTAAATTTCAGATCAATCAAAAATTTTCCATACCCTATCATCCATAATGTAATGGTCAAGCTGAGGCCACAAATAATTCATGAAACCCACACATATTATCACATTCACCTCTATCTTGTTCTTTGGGCCTATTAGACTAGCATACGTACTACCACTAGAGCAATGTTGTTCTCTCTAGTCTATGGTTCTGAGTCAATCCTTCCATTAGAAGTTGAGCTTCCCTCTGTTTTTATATATATTCATGGTATCATACCTAATGAAGAATTACGTGAAGCTCACCTTCATGCCCTTGATCTCCTTAATGAATGTCATCTTTCTACTTTTCAACACAATCACCAATACAAGGCCCGTATTTCCAAACAACATAACAAATGAGTTAAAATTCACTCATGTAAAATTTATAATCTTGTCCTTAAATTAGACTAAACTGATGAAAAAAAGGTAAATACACCTAAAAATGGTGGGGGCCCTATTTAGTCAAAGATATTCTTGGTCCAAGTACTTATCACTTTCAAACCAATGAAGGCTATGTTTTCAAAGAGCCCACCAATGCACAATTCCTAAAGAAGTATTTTTCTTAAATCCTTCCCTTATTTTCATGATTTATATATTTTATCTATCTAACACTTTTTTTAGGTTTCTTACATGATTCTCACCCTCTATAATAGTTTTATCTTTTCATAAACCTTAGTCCTTCCTTTTTGGTCTTTTGGTTTCCCTTTTTCTCATGAGTTACATTATAAAACCATGGATAGGACCTAGTCTTCCTCATGATGTAATATAGTATTCCTTGTTTTCATAATTTATCCAACACTTTTTGACACCCCTTGGGTTTCTCTTTTGTGAGTTATAGTGTAAGACCATGGATGGGACCTAACCTTCCTCACAAATGCCATCTTTTTCTTATTCCATTTATTTTTTCTAATAGTATTTAGCACTCTCATAGATTTATCTTTTATGGTTTGTAGTGGAAGACCATGGATAGGACCTAGACTTCCTCATATGATCACCATCTTATCATTAATTTTCTAGAATGTGTTTTATAATGGTTACAAGTTCTTGATCTTTTTTATCAGAATTAGCTTTTGTTTATTTTGATAGATGGAATTTACAAAAAATATATGTTGGCATGTTTTCCTCCATTTCCCTTATTATTATGATAAGGAATCACACTTTTCTATCATTATATCCCATTTACAACCCTTTATCACATTTTTTGTGATTTGAAGTAATTCAAATTGTTTCATGTTTCACTCCTCTTTATTTCCTTTTCTTTCACTCCACATTAAATAAAATAAAGTCAAAGTCAAGATAACAATTTTTATTTCACCTATATTTATGATACTCTTAGATGCCATGCTCTCTAAAGTTCTATTTCTTAAAAACCAAATCCCAAGTATTCAAATGAAAGTCATCTTTAGAACCCATGTTTGGTTTTCCAAATCCATATGGAGGAGGAACAGAAAAAGCCATCAAGAAATTTAAAATCCAAATCATTTGAAATAAAAGTGAAATATATATAAAAGGCAACATAAAAATCTCAAAATTCAAAACTCACACCAAAAAACATGATTCCAAGAACATATTCTATCTCCAATCAAAGCTCAAACTCCACAGTTGGCCTCACAATAGAGTTGAGGTCTATTGGGGTATGATAGGCTAGTAGATTGGAATAGGATAATTTAATAAACTCCATGGTGTTACATAGTTTCTCACATAAGTACCCAATCTTCACAGTAGATCGATAGCTCTATAAGGGGTCCTGAGGAATGGGGAACACATTGTGGGAAGGTAGTTTCATTTTAATTTTCATGCATATAGCCTTCAAGGGATGATCTATATACTCCATTTGTTGACCTAAGACTTGTGTAGCTAAGAGAGGTTATTCAGAATCCTTAAGGTTGAAATTCCTCTTATTTTGACAAACCTAATTTGAGTTTCTTGACTTCGATAAAGAGTTCCTCTACCTTGGTTTTTCCCTTAGTTTGCTCTCCACCCATTTCATTTCCCCCTTGAAAGGTAAACTGTGATTCCAAATTTGTTTTCCCTTCTTCTATACTTCCTTCTTCTTCACATCTTAAAAACATGCTAGCACTACTTTATTTCAATTTTATCTATCCTTAGTGCAAAATAATATGCTTGAGTAACTACAGATTACTTTCTTTACACCATGGATTTACATTTCTAAACATGCCTTGCTTTCTTTTACCATTTATCATTATTGTATTACCCTTTTTGAAAATGCTTGAGTCTATTTCTACTTTCATGTAATTTTTAAATTATTGAATGAGGTTGGCTTGTTAATTATCACTCACCAATGTTCTTTCCCCTTTTATGCACCATTTTCCATTAATGATTGAGTCAGGATTGTTACTTCTCTATCACCAATGTTATTTCACCATTTTTTCTTACCCACCTTTGTTTAAGTAAGGATTTTTACTGATTTCACATTGATATTTGATTACCATTATTTTTTACATGTATCCTTTGTTTGACTTGGTGAGTTTACCTTTCTAACTTAAGGTTTACTTGTTTGAGTTTTTCGGTCTTTAGTAGCCTTGGGTTTTTGGTTACCCAATTTTCTCTAAATTTTGACTTTTTCAATTGGTCTAACATAACACTTATCATCCTAGCTTTCCAAATTTCCAATTACATACCATCCACATAGTAATAATCATCGTGGTTTTCCTATATTTGTTTATTTTTGCTCTTTAGTTTTATATTCTTGGGTTTGTCAAAAGCAGTCTCTGCAACCTTCACAATCAAAACTACAAACCCAATAGACAACCATCCAAAAATAAAGGTAAGTTAAGTTATTGATACATTTAATTTTCAATTATTTTCCTTTCCATCATTTAATTTCACTTATTTTTGATTTCAAATATTACAACTTTTTTTAGCCTCAACATTATGTGTTACTATGTTCTTTCTCGAAGCACCATCCCCTATTGCACCTGAGTGACATGTGATGAGATTTAAGTGAGACATGTATATGTACATAA
Organism: Torreya grandis; assembly: GCA_037957365.1. Lineage (NCBI taxonomy): Eukaryota > Viridiplantae > Streptophyta > Pinopsida > Cupressales > Taxaceae > Torreya > Torreya grandis. The sequence goes on along the minus strand of JARHVA010005826.1, from coordinate 1,044,515 downwards.
TATTTTAAAAATTTTATCAAATAATGATGTTTTCTATCTTGTAATAACCGATTGAGTCTCAATCTCTCTGAGTGTATGCCTTAAGGGGTGTACTGAGAAAGGGGTGGATAAACCATTGGTGTTTCATAGGATTGTTGTCACTTATTAGAACTTATTACCAATCCAACCAGCTCTAAAAACCATTCCCTAAGATATTAATCCTCTTTTACATACTCCTCCATTAATATCCCACCTTTCATCCCTCTTTTCCTCACCTAAATCTCCTTTTGATTGTTTATAGTACTAGGTCAACTGGGTTAACCTGGTACTCTTGTGGGTAAAATTAATTTAGGGTCTAGTTTAGCTCTTGGATGACCTAGCCCATGACCTAGCGAATTTTTGTCCATAAAAGTACTAGGTTGATTGGGTTGACCCTATCAATAAAAACTTTTGGAAGGGATTAGGCTTAAATTTTACTATATATACAAGTTCATTTCATCATTATTTACCAATGATCAAGAGTTATTATTCACTTACACTTCTTTATAATCTACTCTTCCACCATTCTAATTGAGGAGTCTTAGCTTAGGGTTTTTACTTGAAGAATCTAGTCTTGTGAAGAAGTCTTGGATACTTTGCCTTTTTTAGTGATCCTTATAAACTATAACAACCTCTTATAAAGCCCCTTTGGCTAAGGGAGAGATTGAGTCTTGACAGGTTCATTTTTTAGGTAAGTATTTTCTAATGTTGCTCCTCCCTTTAATAGATAAAAGTAGCATAATTTTGGCTTTGAATAATATCACTCTTATTCTTCATGCATTAGGGTCTTACTCATACATAGCTTAATTGAGATTCTTCTATGCATGTTTGTTGACTAACCTCCATATTGTGCCATAAGCTTTGGTGAGAACTAGATTATATTTATTTTCTTTACTTGTTATTAGTAGAGTGAATATGAAAACATAGGGATTAGTTAGAGTTATTTCATGATTGTGCTTGAATGGAGGATTTGGAATCCTCCCTGGTATTAATTATTGTGATAAGAGCTACCCTAATTAGGTCCAGTGGATCCCCATATTGATCATGCTCTCAATTATCTAATGTATCCCCAATCAGAAGTGTAATTATGATCTATCCTATATAAGTTAGGATTGATTTATATACATGATGCATTTCTGATTCATATAGGTGGCTAAACCCTAAACCCCTACAAATTCAACCAAATAATCCTATAGATTGGCCCACCTAGAATGAAAAAGACCTACATGTATTGAGAGATATAAAAGTATGTGGAAGGAATTAAGTCAATATAGCGATGTTATATAATGATAATGTGACTTAATTTAGTTCTCATAGTTAGTGAGAAATGGGGAAAATATTGAAAACATTATTTAGGCTTGGTAAACCTAACACTACACAGGCAGACCTATATGAACAATCATGAGAAAAGTGACTTGTTTTGGGTAAATGAGGAGTTTATAGATATTTATGAGTGTAAATGATATTAAAAAATCTAAAATAACACCAATGGGTAGAGGAAAACAAAAAAATGATCAATATGGCCTTTAAGACCTCCTTGAGCTCTCTAGGTGGATGAATACGATTCAAGACCAGTCTTATCTCACTTGGTATGACATTGAAAATATGAATGGAGAAAAATGTATTTAAAGGATGATAAAGGGGGTCCAACACTTCAAATTTTTGGTATCAATTGTTGGTTTGGACCCCTAACCTTCATGAACAATGGCTAAGAATGTAGACCACTCTCTAATGGCCTAGTTGCAATCTGAGAGCCAATCTATTATAATTTGATATATATGGATAAGATGTAATGGGAATTTATAACTTATGGATAGTTTAAGGGGATAGTGTACTTGAAAATTGTGGAATTTTTTTAGGATTTTAGGGCCCATGGTTTATGAATAATCATTAAGAACTCATATAGGTTTAAACCATCTTAAAACCCTAATAATGACCAATTGAGAGAGATGGGACTTTAAAGAGTATAAAATGACTTATATTTATCTTAAACCATATTTTACATAATTATTCACTCCAAGTAGGTCCTCACCATGTACTTTTCCTGTACCTACAACTGTATGGACTAAATTTAATGTCATATTTTATAGGGATTTAAGGTGTTTTGCAAGGTTTTGAGAAACTGAATAGATGAAAAATATTAGGGAGGGTTATTTTGGTTGTATTACACATATTAATCCCAAAAATAGATATAATACACCTTATAAATTCTCAAACAAATCTAGTTTAGAGAGACAGTTTGAAAAGGCTTAAAATATAGACTAGGTTTTGGAACCATTTCATGGTTCTCATAACTACATAGGGTCTCAAAACCTAAAATTTGTTAAGGATGTTTATAATAGGATGGTTAAATTTAATCACATATTTTTTTTATGTTTTTACACATGTGGGAGAAGTCTAAAGAAGAAACTCAGTCTTCTAGGCATGGAGGCCTTATTTGGGAAAGAAAACAATAGAATAAACACAATTCCACTCATAATCAGGCCATGAAATTTGTCATGGAGTTGTAAATAAATATTGGGTCCTCAAATATATACTTATTATTTCATTAGGATCTGCACACTATCCTACACAAGGAGGTTTATATGATTTTAGTGCTACAAAAAAATAAGGCCTAATGAGAGCATAAGGTGCAATATGGAGTCTTGGGGGTTATTCCAAGAACCCAAATGAGTTGATTCAAGTTTGATAAGGTATTTTTATGAATTTAATTGAGATATAGTGCCTTAATTAAATTGAAATCAAGTTTTGATCTATTTAGACAAGGTTAGGTGTAGTAGACCAAGGGGTTTTAAGACACCTAAGGAATTGGGTGATGATTGCCACTAAAATTTTAGAGTAAGGGAGTTTAAAAATGCATTATAGGTGTTAAATAATATGTTTGAAATTATTTAATGGATATATGATGACTAATAATCCCATTTGTCATTATTTTCATGCAAATAAGGGCATTTTTGAAGAAGTAGATCAAGCTGTCAAGAAAGTAATCAAACTACTACACCATTTGGATGATGAATCATATTAAAATGTGGAACACATGTAATTAGAGACCTATTTATATTTTTATCTAACCCATTTATTGTTTCTAAATCTTGTGGACATTTGGTAATCTCCCTCCTCTATGCCCCTTACTCTCTCTCTTCCTCATTTCTCTATATAAGCCACCTCTTTTGACATTATAAGACATACAAATTTGGTATGGTGAATCCATACTAAGTTGAATACTAGTTTTGACTTGGGAATAAATATTTCAATCTGGTTTAGTTTATAAAATTCTTTCATAAGTGTTTCAATTAGTCTATTGTTGGATGACAAGTGATAGTTACCTTTCCTTGCATTCATCTCACTCTTTCATGCTTTGTGTGAGTAATTTACCTTCTAGTAGGTCACATGATATGTAACTAATTTATTAATGTGTATTTAAGTGTGAATAATATTTTTAATGTCTATGCTTATACTTATTATTCATCTACCTTGAAAAATACATTACATTCTACCTTCATGTTGAAACACTTTTGATAGGACGACCTTGGGTTTAGAGATCAATTTTGTAAGTTGTCTTCCATAATACAAGTTCAAGTAGGATTGTGGAGTTTATATTGGTGCATAACCTCCATTATATTAGTGTTTATTATCATTCTATCTATTTTCCTTCAAATTGAGTAGGTTAGTAGTTAGTTGTAGGTGTTGTTCTTAGGATCTAGTCCATACTCTTGGAACTCACATCTAAGAATTATCACCCACAATAGATGAGGTGATTCAATGTTATTAAAAATTTAATGAGGTTTGAGTATCCCTACTTAGGGTGAAATTTTGGTTTGTAAAAATAAGGTGACCTAGGAAACCACTTTATGAATGTTGACTTTCTCTCTAATCACTTCCCTAAATTAGAATTCCAGATCAAATTTAAAATATCATATTTCTCATGGGTTTTAAACCATGTATTTTGATGGATATTTTTATAAGGAATGAGTAGAATTTACGGCCATCCTCATGTCACTAACTAATATTTCTCTTACTTCTACCAAAAAATTAGGGTTTTAATACACTAACAATGTTACTAAAAATGAGTATTTGATTTTAGATCTAAATAAAGATATCATAATAGGTATCAAACAATTATAGGTATTTGGTGATTTATTTTTGATAATATATTAGATAAAAATTAAATCATAGAGAAATTGATCCTAGCATTCAACATACACATAATGACTAGCATATTATGATATAATATACACCTTAGAAGTATCAAATTCATGATTAAATATTCCAAAACTTGGGAATATAAAGTATTATATCAAGATAAAACATAAACCAACTATACATGATAACAGAAGACATTGGAAAGTTTTTGAAGATGATCAATAGATACAAATATTTATATAAGGGATAGTAATTTTTCAACACTCAATATTGATTCCAAGGAATCTATAGAACCAACTCTTCATGACCCTGATAAGATCACAAATGAATCCCTTGATAAATCATGAGGGAAAAAAGTGATACAAATAAAAAAAATTATTCCTAAAGGTTTAGTCCCCGTGTAAAACATTCAAAGAAAAAATATGTGGCTATAAAACCTTCACTTAACTCTATTATGGAGGATATATAAGAAATTAAATTATGGACAACTTAATCTCCCCAAATGGTTAATATAGATATGACCCTTTTAAAATAAGATAAAAGGGAATATATTAAGCTTATGAGCCATTAAAATGTTATGTTTGCATGGAAGCATGACTATCTCAAAACATATGATAATTTAATTATAACACATGAAATTAAGCTAGCACCAAATATAAATCCATTTCACTAAAATCTTAGACTATTCAATCCACTCGTTCAACTGGTTATACATAAAGAGTTAAAAAAAGTTATTAGATGCTAAGATTATAGTTCTAGTAAACTAATGTACCAGGGTGGCCAATTTCATTTGGGTCTGTAATAAAAATGGTGATATAATGTTTTGTGTATATTTCATAAATATAAACAAAGATTCATTAAAATAAGACTATTCATTTTGTAAAATGAATAAAATATCACAAAAATTTGCTGTCACTAAAATGTTATCTATGATGTATGGATTTTCATGGTATAATAAATATTGGTCAATTTAGAAGCCTAACACAAAACTAAATTTACTTCATCATGCTTATTATTATGTAAATAAATATGCAATTTGACCTGATAAATGCTAAATATTTTTTTTAAAGAGAGATGGATTATACATTTAATAATGTAAATGCTCATTTCATTGATATTTATCTAGATGACCTGATAATTTTATCTAAAAATGTAGATTAACATCTAAAAAATATTTGAAAATTATACAGTTACTACATGAGATTAAGATAAAATCAAATATAAATCTGTTTCACCAAAATCTTAGACTAGTCAATCCACTCATTCGACTGGTTATGCATAAAGAGTTGAAAAAATTATAAGATGCCAAGATTATAGTTCTAGTAAATTACTGTACTTGGGTGGCCAATTGCATCTGGGTTTGTAATAAAAATGGTGATATTATTTTTTGCATAGATTTCATAAATATAAATAAAACTTCCTTAAAACAAAACTATCCATTTTCTAAAATGGATCAAATAATACACAATATTGTTGGTGTTTAAAGATTATCTTGATGGATGGATTTTTAGGGTATAATCAATATTGGTCAATTTAGAAGACTAACACAAAACTAAATTTACATCACCATGGTTACCATTATGTAAATAAATATGCCATTTATCTTGATAAACACTGGAGAAATTTTTGAAAGAGGTATGGATTATACATTTAAGGATGGAAATGCTATACTCATTTATATTTATCTAGACGACGTGACAATTTTCTCTAAAAAGGTAGATCAACATCTAGAACATCTTTGAAAAGTATTTATTTTATTTTTATATTTTTATTTATTTGGTTTATTTTATTTTTATTATTTCTATCCTATTTTATTTTTCATCATTTTTATTATGAGCACTATATTTTTGTTTTTCATCCTCTTTTATTTGTGGGTTGAATTATTCCCTTACACCATGTTGTTATTTATATCACTTTGATTCTATTTAGGAAAGTTTTGATCTTAGTCATTTTTAAAATATTGGCTTCAATATTCTCTCCCTGAAAATGGATCTAGTAATGAGATTTGAAACATCAACAAATAAAAATTATTACAAATTTGTCTCTAGAAGAACCTTATATCTTTGGCAAGTGTTTAAAAGATTCCAAAAACATAGTATTTATCTCAACCCCAAAAAATCATTTTTTTGGATTTATTTGAGGAAAATTACTTAGCCATATAGTATGCAAAGATGGAATCATGATTAACATTGAAAGAGAAGCTTTTAAAAAGTTAGTTTAGATGTTTAGGCATAAAAAGGCATTTCAATCTTTTTTGACCAAATTAATCTTCCTAAGATATTTGATCCAAACTTTGATGAAATTACTAAAGTGATTACCAACATGTTGAAAAAAGGAATTGAAATTAAATGGATTGAAGATACAAAATGATATTTTGAAAGAATTAAAGTTGCATTATTTGAAGCTTTTATACTCACTAGTCCTGATAACATTAAGGAGCTCAAAATATTCTCCTTCATGGCTGAACATAATATTATTGAAGTTTTACTACAAAATAATCAAGGTTTTGAAAAATCCATTGGTTCCATGAGAAAAATCATTACAAGATGCTAGACTAAAATAAAACATTATGGAAAAAAAGATTATGCATTAGTTAAAGCTTTAAATACATTCAAATAATACATGTTATTATAAGGGATTATAGATTTTATCTATTACCAATAAATAAAATAAATAATATATCAAAAATAGATGGACAATAAGAGAGGAATATGGATAGGTAAAATTTAATAATTTGACATGGAAGTGCATCCTACCAAGCTTGTAAATGGTCAAGGATTAACTGTTTATAATCCATAGGCATTGTGTTGTACTTTGGATTGTATACTACATGAAAATATTTGATATTATTTTACTCCTCATTATGGGTAAATGTTTCACTTATTACACTTGTGTTTATATTGTAGCATCCACTTGAATTTAACAACTATCAATTAGTTTGAATCTTATGCCACAGAGTAATAATTTTATTTATAGTATGCCCTTGAAGTCTATGAAAATAAAAACACATATTGATGTCCACATATTTAGGAAATGGCCTTGAAGTATTAAATTCATTGTTGGTGATAAATTAATCATGTTGCATTCAATTACTTCTTACAAAATATTTTTAATATTTTCATTTAAACTTGTAAAAATTTTATGGTCTTTTTGTTGAGGCAACACAAGTTTATGAGATAATTAATTTATAGCATTGAATATTTTCATGATATTTTTATTATTTTAAAACTAATTATAATATATATTAGCCTTATACTTTGTTTATTTTGAAATATCATACTAGTTGTAAAATTAGTATCATACTTAATCATATTAGACATTAAAAGTTTGATCTCAAAGTTTCTAATTACATGAAAAAGTTTGTTACAAGATTGGTAAGTGTTGAAATATACATTGTATTTAATAATTGATAGTAAATTATTGGTAAATTACTTTTAATATCAATATCATGGGGTTGATTAATCATCCTAATGACCAATGTCTTGAACCTAAATGCATATTCACTAATAGTCTCATTTGGTTCTTGCCTAACCTGAGACGATTATGAAAATGTGATGTTTATACATATATTAAGTAAAAATGTGATAAAATATACACTAATGAGGTAAAATAATCCATGGATTGACATGATAATGCATAAGACCAATCAAGATCATAATATTTCAAACTTATTGTAAATAACATTTAAGAAATAATTTATCATTATGTGTAAATTCTAAATAAGAGGCATAAAATGATCTAATACATGATGAGAAGGGTCTCATTTTATATTTTATTAAAAAAATTGGTGTAATAAAACTAATAAGAAATGGATAAGTGAGTACATTTTGAGCTAAATGGTTTAAAAATATGTCATGAGAAGATATCTGATCCAAAGTTTAGTTTGGAAAAAGTTTCCAAGTCATAATGAAATAAATTGTACAGCGTAGAGCTCATCAAGAGCTTTCTAGTGCTTTTCACGGTTTGCAAAATGGACACCATATGCAAAAGTTATAGGCCACTGAAGTTCTAGTTCGATAGGGAAAATGTGGTGTTGCAAGATGATGTGGTGAAATGAGGGCATGCCGAGTGAACCAATTAGGTGGTGACACATGGAAGTCAACATGAGTCCATAGAAACTTCTAGATTTTATATTACATTGTATTGTATTTGAAATTGAATTTTAATTGTAAAGTCCGTAAAAATCCCACCAATGAGGGAAAATTGTTTAAAAAAAAATGCTTTGTAATATTTCTTTGCAACTTGCCACATATGTCATGAGAAATGCCGAGTCATAGAAGCTTGAGAATAAATGCCTAGATTGGAGATAACTACAAAAATGTGTGCCACGTCCCAACTCGAGATTACATGCCACGTTTGACTTATCTTTTAAGTCAAATGACAAGCTAAGGAACATGAGAAGAGGGATTAATGAATATTCATGCTAAGATTTTGAGCCAAGTTTTATTATGTGCTTCAAGCCTTTGCACCCATGTGGAGGAACCACATAACACCATTACCAAGCACACCACCTAAACCATCGGTCGTGGCATATGCCTTAGCCAAAAGGCATTGACGACTATTATGGTGGAGAGTTGAGCTATTAAAAGTTCAAATTAGTTTGGATTTACAAATGTGGGACTAAAGATAAACCCATGAAACACAAGCCTAGGCTGATGACTTAAAGCCATTTCCCAATGTGGGATTAATTCAGATAGCCCAAGCACCCTACAAGGAGACCAAAGATTTGAACCTTGCACCTATCATGCAAAAGGGATATGCATTGACTGCCCAAGCTATGGGCTAGTAAACAATATAGAAGGCATGAACTTGTATTTGATTTTAAGCTTTGTAGTAGGACTCTGTAATTATTTTTAAGAGGCTGAGAGCTAGATGGAATCTTGGAGATGGCTTTAAAAAGTGGATTATGATCCAAATTCTGACCTCTATACACAAGGTAAGCCTTTCAGTTATGTTTTTTAATTGAAAGAAAATGTTTTTATTATTATTATTAGACCAACATATTGAATGAAGGACCAAAACACATTTGGAAGGGGATTGAAGACTGAGGAAGGATTCTGTGTGACCAAGCTTTGAGTATATCAGCAAGGTGGAGTTCTTGGACAAAGACCAGACTTGAGGGAATTTGTGCAGTGTTTTGAATAATTTTAAGCCATTTATTGTGCAAATTTAATAGAAATGGTCCTCACTATTGGGTGGACCTAGAGACATAAGAAAGATATGCCAAACTCCGTTATCAATGTCGAATGGTAATATTGTCTTATTTGCATGATTTTGATTCCATTTTATGATTTTTAATTAATCAAGAATTACATGCAATTTTTAAAATTAGATAAATTATGACATTTGAATTAAATCAAAATCCAGTTTTATTGGTCAATGGAAGTAACAAGTCTTTTGACAATTCCAATCCAATTCGATAATCGAGAATACTTTTGCTAAACATTTTATAAGTTCTTTTGAGTATTTTCGAGAATTTGTTAAGTTTGATAAATTTAGAATCCATATTTTAAAAACTTCACTTTGAGTTTATCAGTGGTGTTTATGGATTAATATCCTATCACATACCTTTTGAGACCCTCTATAAATTAATTTCACTTACTGGTGTACATCATGCAAGGCTTGCATATTGCAATAATAAAATAATAAGTTTGGGTTTTTATTGAAGAGGTATAAAAACTAGAATATATGAAATAAAATAAGGATTAGTAACATTAATAGGAATTAAGGAATTCATACATGGTTGGATTATAGGAACTAAATAGACAAATTGACAAGTTTGGAAAGCTTGAGAAGGCATTAAGACATTTTGAACATTTAAATTAATTAAAACTTGAGAAGGATACACCACAATAGGGACATTTTAAACATTGGAAAACATAACCTTTTGAGAAGAAGGTATAGTATAAGAAATAAAAACATGAGTATAGATAGAAATAACTTCTGAAATAACATCATTGAAAGGAAGGTTTTGGCAAGTAATTTATTTCAATATACTCATAATTTTAGAGATTTTGAAGTTAAATAGTTCATAAAATATATATTAATATTTAATTCAATGGGTTCACTGATATTTTGTTCCTTTATTTCAGCCTCATAATCATGATAATATTCACCATCATACATGTTTTTTACATCATCATCATTCAAATAAGATACATCATTTGCGAGAGACAATTTAACTTTTGAGAACACATTTATAAAATCCATATATGTTTTAAAATATTGAAATCAAAGGACTAATCTATGAAATTTTGCAATGAAATCAAGAATTTTTTATTAAAAATTTAACATGTGAATAAAAAATCACATAAGGGATGGAACAAAAACCAAGAAATTAGGGCTAAAGAGCTCTAACATGAATAAAAATAAACTCTAATAAAATAAAAAAATAAGAATAAGCAAGATATATCCATAGGAGAAGAGAACAAAAATGGTTTAGGAAACCCAAGACAAAATTAGATATGTTAGGTATTCGACAATCTTATACTAGAGATTAACTCACAGAGATCGTTGAATTTAAACACATAGAATAATACTCAAATACACAATATGTTAATATTACATTCAAACCATTACACAAATATATAGGAAGTACCTTTCCTATAATTTACGAGATTATTATACCTGAAATATCTCCTCAATCTCCTAATAATAATTATACCTAAATATAACATTATTGTTATGATTCATAAAAAATAATATACTAACCAACTATACATTATTTTTACATAATAATAATGTTAATAAATAATTTACCATACTATAAATCACTAACTATTTACCATAGTAAAATAAATCATGTAAATACTAAACTCAAACATTTCCCCCCTTATTTTTTACATGGTAAAACATATCTCATTCTTCGATTGTATCATTCCACCTCTGTGTGCTCATGATCAACTCACTGATGGTTTTCCCCATCTATGACCAATAAATTTATCCAATTAGTTTTACAAGTGTACCAATAACCTTTAATAATTAGTTTCCTAGGTTTACCAAAAAAAAATACACAATTAGTTTTCTAGGTTCACCAAAAACCTTAAAAAATTAGTTTTCCATAGATTCACCAAAAAGCTTACATAAATGGTTTTTCACAAGTTTACCAATAACCTTTACACAATTGGTTTTCCTAGTTTAGCAAAAACCTTCATATCATGATTGCTACAATACATATTGATGAACATTATACAATGTTTCTACAAAAAGGAGTTTCTTTGGGAAAACTAACAAGTGAACATAAATACACATCTTTTCTTATTTTCACACCACACTGAAAAGCCTAAAAAATTTAAATCAACACAACTGAAATCACATGCTACTAAAGTATAAGTGGCCCCATCACTAGTGGCTAACAAGAGGCTTGAATGACCTCCTTCTTCCATTGCCTTCAACCTCAAAGAAGTTCATTTCTTACTCAACAAATTTAGATTTGAGGCTCAATTGTTTCTACATTGGATTTTGGTATAATTTCCCTCCCACAATGTGAAACTACTTGGATGTTAGTTTTCACTAAAAATACATCCATACAAAAAATTGTTTTTTTATTTTGAGAATTTCAACATGACTTATTGACATAAAAAATGATTCTAAAACTTGACTCATTATTCTTTTGATGAATTATGTTATTGATTTTTGATGAAGAGGGTTTACTTTATTTTGGACTCAACGACACTTAAAATGACTATTTTAACTATAAAAATTAAGTGACTCATTAAACAATATTATGAGACTACTTCTAATTCCATTGACTTAATATAAAACACTACTTTTGATGACACATTAAAACAAATCATGACTCATTTTAAAATTTAAAACCACTATAAAATTATTAATCATAGTTTTTAGCTATTTGACCTAACTAAAAACTAAACCTATCGACTAATAAATATGAATCTAAAGTCTTATAGCAAAAGATTCATTATTTATATTTATCTTAATGAGAATAGGATGAATGAATAATATGAAAAACTCCTTTTCATTTAAGGATTGTTCCTTTAAGTTTATTTTGGATTTTTTCATGCATAGAGTTAATCTTTTATTTCTTTTTAGACCTTATGTTGTTGTAGGTCTTTTTAAGGAAGAAGCATCAAATTTAATTATTAGTTGATCATTTTAGATATTTTGATATGGGGGTTGTAAGAATATAAGAAAAACTATTGATTTGGTCTATTGGTTACTCAACCCTTTCTTTTTGATAAGAAATTTCTCAGTGGGGATGAGTTATAGGCTGTAATAATCACTATGTTTTGCAATGCTTTAGGAGTGAGGTGCATCAAGCATATTTCATTCCAGCCACTCAAGTTATGTTTGATGGTTTAATGAAATCCACTTTAATAATTGTTACTAGAAGGGTTTTGATTGCCTTATGATAAGCTTGTTTAAGGATTGATTAAGGTTTCTAGTGGTGGGGTACAATCACTCTATGATTATTTGGCCAATTGTTGACAATACCATGCATGAATATTGAGGGATTGTCTTTGAAATATGAAATATGTATGGTAATGTGATTTATAATGCTTTAGTGTTTTACAATAAATGCTTAACATGATTCTATCTAGGTTAGTATTCTTTTGGGAACATACTCTGATAGCTATTATATGGATAAACCATTGGGGGGTTGTATCACATGGTAGCATTAGAGTACATATAAATGATTGGCATATATTTGACTTAATCCATTACTCAATCTATATGAATTTAAATTTAAGATAGATTATTAGGTAAGAACATTATTTTTTTTAAGATTGTTTCAGCTATGAGTGTAAATATAAAGGATTTAGGTCATATACCCATTTTTAAGCAAGTTGAGTACTGAGACTTCTATTTAAATACTTAGTAGCTAATAACTAGTTTTTCATTTTGGGAAAGACGTTTAAAAATATAACCTTTCAATTTTTTGGACATGGTTAAATTTTGTTGGAGTGCCCATTTATAATATGAGTATTCATAGTGTAAAGGAAGATTACCATTACTATTTTGGTGGTAGAGGGATCTTTGATAGATAAGTTTATATGGTTATATAATATTCCTAAAACATATTTAAAATCTTTTGAGTTGGGTATCAAGTGAGAGGTATCTATCGAGGGTAACATTGATCTCTATTGAGTTTAAGAGTATTTGGTGTGGACAATCACATAGACCCACATACTAAGGACCAAATGGATTTATCCTTAGTGGAATGAAACACTTAAAGCCTTTTATTGTGATAACTATGCTCATAAGAGTAATGTTTTATTTTATGGTGAATCAATGTTCATACTAGACTTGCCACCTAGTATGGGGATAATCTATTAATATCCTTGGGTTTGAAGAAGGGGACTATAATATGAAGGGGCAAGCTTGAAAAATTTGTCTTTTAGTAATAAAAAACTAGGGAAATAATTTTAAGTCACCTTGTGATAAGTAGGTTGAACCATATTTTGACAATGGGAATGAGGCATTAACACACTCTCATTCATCATTCCATTTTGATTGTAGTGTTAAGACATTGTCATACCAAGTTTGGTGACTTGGTGATAGTATCTTAGATGTATATTATACAAAATAAAATATGAGAGTCGGATGTGACATTGGTATCAAATCTTGTGTTCTTAATATTTTAAAGAAAATCTATCAAAATACCATTATTTGAGCTAATATAAGCGTGGTTCACCTTGCAGATGAATTACATTGTGCTTGCAACGAACTTGTTTCTCATATATAACTAAAAAGGGGCATTTTATATTTAATAAATCTAAATGTAGGATGGTATTAGTGTAACTTAGAAACCTGAGGATTCTTAAATATTTATTGGTAAAAATATGTTGTCCTCCATTAGCCTTGGTTGAGTCATCTCTTCCCAAAGTTGAGTTGCATCAGGGTAAATTTCACTTGACTACTAATTGCCATATATAGGGTGGCTCAATGGGGATCAAAGTGATAAATTCCACTCTTAAAATTTAGGGTGAATGCTGAGTATCCATTGTGGTCTTCTATGGGTAAGACATCATAATATGATTCAAACATTAAGTCCTTGGGAATACCAAGGGTATGAATTAATCCTAGATGGTTGACTTGAGTGAGGATAACTGATTTTTCTCGGGTAAGTCAAAATGTTTTAAGATCTCTATTGTAAGGGAGCATCTTTAGCCATCTAGTTCATAAAGCATAAGTAGTTAGAGACAACCATTACCAATTTAGTGGATTTATTATGATGGGTTCTGTTATGCTCCAAAACTTTCAAGCTAATCATATGCATGATACAATGGATCATGGTTTCAACCACCATCCTGATTTGTGGAGAAGTGTTGGAGCCTATTGGTTGAATTCTTTTGAATATTCTTCTAAGTGTTATTAATGCCTAATATGGGCACGATTTATGTAACATTTATTAAAAACATGTAAATTATTAGTTATTGATCTTATGTATTGACCTAAAATATAAGGGGTAGTTCTTTGCTTTGTTTTCTCATTATTATTAGCTAATTTTATAAGGAAAAATATAGAACTATTACAATATAACATATTCTATTGATAGGGAATTAATATTGTCATGACTATTTTTATGTTGGATATAACTTGCAAATAATAATGATGACTTGTATCATGCCTTAGCCTTGGGCAAACAGGGGATTGCCTCAATTGATGTTTTCATAGTTCAGTTAAGGACACCCCCTATGGTTGTTGATTAGTTATACAAATGAGACTATGAAGATATGCTAATTATGGTAATGCATGATGTGCTTCTCATTGTAAGTTAAATAATAAAAATTGTAATTTGGGTTATGTTATAAGCACAAACATGGTAATTTTAAACTATAATAACACTCTTATGACTTGTTTTAGGCCTCTTAAGTGCTAATGTTGAACTTTGTTAAAAGTAAATGTTCAACTGTAATAAGTAATTATTTATATGAAAAATGTAAAAATTATAAATTTTTTGCTATGCCAGCTGATGAATGCTAAGGGAACATAAATTAGATAAATCCAGTTAGTAGTAAAAAGTGTAATGCAACTTGAAGTTGTTATTATGGCATCTATTATTGGTTGATAAATAGATTCATGAGGTTAGGAAATGAAAATACTCCTGACTGCTTGCCTATGATTTTATGCCCTTTAATGATTTCATTATTATGTCCAAATTATAGTGAACACTCACAGTTGGGTGAAATAAGAAAGCTTTATCTCATCCTTATATGATGAAAGATAAGCATTTTCAAGTTTGATTCCTAGATGGAATGAAATAACTTAAGTATGATAATTTATCATGTGAGATAGGAAACTTTCATTTTTATAACATATTGAAGTTCACATGTTAAAGCAATGGATTTTGTATGACATCTAGATTTTTGTAAACTAAATGTTTAATTTAATTATGGTTTAACTGTGATAGAAGATCCAGTGGGTAAATGTTGAGTTGATATAATGCTCTTAACTTGGTCTTATAATGTGAGGACTAATGTTAAAATTTTTAAATGCATACCATTGTACAAATTTATTCTCAAATCTAACTTGCCTTGGATGGTAGAAAGGTAAGCTTTTGTAGAAATGAATAATTGATAATTATTTGTATGCAGTTGTATGCTTTTATTTGGTTGTATGTGTCACTCAATCAGTTGTTAATAGCCATGTTGAATTCTAAAGTTTAAATGTATTAGGTGCTTATGAAGAATTTTTGGTCCTATGTGTTGGATTTATAAGCAAGATCAGGAAGATTTATGGCTAAAACATTGGTATATGTTTTTGGTAAGTATAATCATATTGTAATAAAGATAATGTGTTATTTATACATGAAGGCAATATTCTATAATAAATACTTTTGATTCTATGAAATAATGAGATGAATGTTATGCTACTATTATGATTAAAAGTAGTAGTATACATCCATGATTAGGTGGTATGTAAAGTCTAGGTACCCTCTTTAAGATGAAAAATTGGGTTAACACCCTTAGATGGCAAATAAAATATGGTGGTATTGGTTTCCATGGACCATCATGAGCTCACAAGGTAATGGAGTGCATGATGAAAACCTTGGGGATTGCATGTGATTGCCTAAAAAGGCTTATCCAATGTTTAGCGTGGTTAATTTAGGAAGCTGCACTAACCCATGAACGATGAAATTTTGTAAAATAAAGTTGTCATAGTAGAATGGTTTTCTATACTCGTCTACATTCTATGAGGAATGATAGTGAATCATGTGTGAGTCATAATTAAAGGTTGTGTAAAATGCCTCATAACTATATGGTAATTAAGCTAAAATTTCAAGTTCTTTTGTGCTTTTGCATTTATTTTTATGAAATTTATAGATTTATATGTTGAAATCTATGTACTTTAGAGTAAATTTTAGCACGAATCCATTTTAGTTTCAAATTTATGTTTCTAATTTTTATAATTTTATTGAAAATATATGAAGAATGTTGGTGGTTTAAGCTAGTTTAGGTGCTTAAAATAGGTATGCCTAAAATATAGAGAATCCAATTACCTAAATTTTTCTTCTTAAGCACCAGGGTAATGCCTTGCTAAAGAAGGGAGGATGTCATATCCTCCAATTTTATCCCAATTGTAGTTAGGAAAGAATTAGTTTTAGTGAAAAAACTTAGAATGACTATCTTCTAGAAGTGTTTAATTAAGTTCTTGATGAATATATGCGGCCATCATTGACATATCATTAATTTCACTTGCTAAGTTAATTCACAAACCACTTTTAGTGAGGAATTGTTAATGCACATTTATCTACCTTACTGCATGATCTGGTATAAGCATTGTTGTATGTCTTAAAGTGTTAACTTCCTTCAACACTTCATAACTATAAGGTTTTGGGTTAGGACTTACTCCCAAATACCAACTATTAATATTTCATACTGTAATAAGATGAACCTAGTCACTCATGATTTTGATTTTAGTTTATGATGATGAGTAGTAGGATCATTTTTGGGTAGTCACTTTACTTATAATTACTTATGCTTGAGTGAATAGTGAAAGTGAAGATTTGGATTTCTTTGCTTAATTAACTTAATCTTGTTATAATGAACTAACATATTATTACAATAAGATTTAAAATTTTGAAAATTTTAAGATGTGTATAATAATTATGATGAATAACAAGACCATCATTATAATCACTTTTTCTCCTTTCTTGTTGATGGTCGAGACATTATGTCATTAAGTTCAATATGCCATATTAATGTTTTAGTTCAGACTGTCATTGGTAATGAAGCTAATTGTGCCTATTGAATCTTTATTATTCAACATGGAATAATAATTTTAGAGTTAAAAATAACTCTAGGACTGTATTATTATTATTATGGCATATAGATTTAATCATATGTTACTTGTGATCTAAAGAAAACTAGGCAAATTATTATGAACTTAATTCATTGTGATTGTGATCATCATCATCATCATCATCATCATCATCATCATCATCATCATCATCATCATCAAGTTTATATAAATATTGATTTAAATGGTGTTCAAACTTAAAGTCTTGGACATAATCATTAATACCTATTGGGATTCAAAGCATAATGAAAAAATGGAACCCACGAAGGGTCTTTCAATATTTTGATATAATAATTAAGTAATTATTTTACAAGTTACTCAAGTATACATGTTGACTTGGATAACCCTAAATTATTGGGTAAGCTTATAAAACATTGTATACATTGGATAATTTCCTTGATTGAATTGCTATGCATAATTTTTGGCATGGTAGCTATATGTTAAGGGTTTCATGGAAAATTATGGAGGTAAATGAGTAAGTGCATAGTAGTTCACTATAATTTTAGCTATGAACTATTAGTTATTTGATTGGATAAATGATAAGTGCTTATTAAAATATATAAATTGATGCATGAAATCTTTAAGGGAAATTTTGGAGAATGGTAGGCTGCTCATAGAAGGGATATGGTGGTGCCATGAAGGCAAGTGGAAGAGAGGCTCTGTAGGTATCCTAGGGCATGTTTTCAAGTAATTTACCTCCTCCCTACTAAATATTTTAGCATTCTAATTTGATTAGGATTATAGTAAATAATTTGTGGATCTAATTATGATATGGACCTATATATGCATGTATGGATATGCATATATGATATTTTATCACATATAATTTGAATGCATATTTATGAGGCTTTATTTATTTAACTTCATTTATTTCTCCTTCTACATGGTGGTAATGACTAGAGTTTGTGATATTTTGCCTAGCCCTTATGGGTTTATTTGATTCTACATTCTGTTCTATTTTAGGGTTTGACTACCCATGGGATTTAATGGAAGATGGAATTTTCTTTGCATTTTTATGAAACCATATGAGTAGGGTTATGAAAAATGCTTATTTGTGTTGTATGATCTATTAAAACAAGAGGCATTCAAATATTTTTACTTTTTTTTGTAGAAACCTTGGTTAGGTGAAAATAATTGATTATGTGAATAATTACCTTATTAGTATTAAATTTAGGTTTTTAATTAAACTCAAACTATTGTATTGAATCAACCCTTCTCTTATTTTAGGTGGATGATGTCACTATGAGTTGTGTTCTATGTTTTTATTTTCTCCTTTGTTTGGAAAATGTCAATCAATGGTTTCATGGTTGATCTCACTGGAGGTTTGTAGATATTTTCATGAAATTTTATTTTTGTCTTGATTCATTAATGATGGTTTTGTGGCAACAATGTGTTGCTGAATTTGTGGGATTTCTATGTGAATTTTATTAAGCTTAGTCTTATTTCATGATGGTTGAGTGTAGACATTTGATGTACTAAGTTATACCTAATCTTATGAAGGTTATTGATAGTTGTGCTATCTTTTCATGTGGTTTATTGGTTGGCTATGTATGTTTTGAATATTTGATAGATTTACTTAACTCTTTTATTAGAGAGGGAGAGCTAAAATTTATATGTTACTTAATGTATTGGTTATTCATGTGTTAGTTGGGCTCAATACTACTTGTGCATGTAGGCAATATTGGATAAACATTTATGTTTTATTGCATGATGAATTAATGAAGAGGTAATTGGTATTCTGAGTCATATGTGTGGTTTTTCACTAGATAGTGATATATGTATGAGTGTTTGACAATGACCAACTTGTATAGAAATGTTGGGTTATAGTAATTTGGTTCTTCTTGAAACTTATTGAAATTCAACTTATTTAATGTACAAAGGAGAGATTGTAATAACTTTTAAAAATATTTTCATGTGAAAATTATTCTCTTAAAATTACCTCAATCAATTAGGAAACATTGTTTAGAACTTGTGATTTAGTGTTCATTTTGTGCTTTGTTGATTATATGACATTGGAGTAAACTTGAATGGAAACAAAAAATGTATGTTAGCTTGAGCCTCTATTGTATGTTGTATATTGGATGTTTATACATAAGGTTATTTTATATCTTTACAAAAATGAGATTACTTCTTGTTGATTTCTAGGGGTTATTGTTGTTGGGACTATTTTATTATCCTAGATTCAACAACCTATTTTATGCAGTGATAAGTGCAAAGTTTTTATTTGAATAGTACCTTGTTATTTTGGCATGGGTAAGAATGTTATTTTTAAAGAATAACTCTCCACTAACATATGTAACTTCTCTTAGAGAGTAAGTGGTTCATAACGATAACTAGCCAATATTATTTAGATGTTGATTTCCTTTAAAGTAAACTTGCATGAATGTTCTCTTTGTTTGATAAGGATATCAATATTTTATTATTTAGTCATGCATTGACATAAGGTTATATCAATTGATATATGGATGAGATAATTCATAATTGGATAAGTAGTGATAGGTCTTTTTATGGAACTTCTTGGAAGTGATTTATATCTGGAACCAGTATGTTATGAGTAATTCCATTTATTAAGTTATTTAAATATAAGTATAGCTTCTCTGAAATCACTTTCATGCTTGGGTGATTAAAAAAAAAAATTCATATTGTTGTTTTTAATTTTTTGTGTTAGAATGTTTAGAAAAAAAATTGACTTTGCCATCTATAAGTTGAACTATCTTTTGACACATTTTCAATGTAGGAAAAGATTGTTCTAAATAATTCACTTTTGAGGTGGTCTCTTTCTAGTGGATGATTTTTTTTATTGGCTTGCCTAAACATTGTCGCATATGGATGCATAACTTTATCTTATGATTAACATTTTAATATTTGGAGATGGAATAATGCAATGTATAGTTTTCATATAAGGTCATTGTGAGTTAATGTGTTGTTTCTAAAAACCATTTACCTACTAGTTATAATACTAGTTGGAGTATTATTAGAATATAGTTCAAACCCTATTTTGGTTCTTCGTATGAAGTCAATGTTAAATCTAAACTTGTAATAATAAAGTAACAAGATATACTTGACCTATTCTATTACTCAATCCATACCAAGTTAACTCTAAGATAGATTATTAAGTAAGAACATTATTATTATTTATATTATTTCAATAAAGAGTGTAAATATAAAGGATTTAGGTCATACACCCATTTTAAAGCAAGTTGAGTAATGATAATTGTGTTTAAACACTTAGTATCTAATAATCAGCCGTGCACTTTGGAAAGATGTTTAAAAATATAGCCTTTTAGATTTTTGGACATGGGTAAATTTTGTTGGAGTGCCCATTTATGGTATGAGTAGCCATAGTGTAAAGGAGGATTTCCATTACTATTTGGGATCTAGATGGATATTTGATAGCTAAGTTTCTATGGTTCTAAAAGATACCTAAACCATATTTAAACTCTTGGGAGTTAGGTATCAAGTGAGATATAGCTATCAAGGGTAACATTGATCTCTATCAAGTTTGAGAGTCTTCAATGTGGATAATAACTTAGACTTGAAAACTAATACCAAATGGATTTATCATTAGTGGAATGAAGATCTTAAAAGTATTTTATTGTGATAACTATGATCATAAGAGTAATGTTTGATTTTATGGTGAATTGATGTTCATACTAGACTTGCCACCTAGTACAGTGATAATTTATTAAGATCTTGGGATATAAGAAGGGGACTATAATATGAAGGGGAAAGTTTGATAAATTTTTATTTCAATAATAAAACACTAGGGAAGTAATTTTGGGGCACCGTGTGATAAACAAGTTGACCCTTCTTTTGACAATGGGAATGAGGCATTAACACACTCTCATTTATGTTTCCATTTTGGTTGTAGTGTCAAGACATTATCACACTAAGTTTGGTGACTTGGTGATATTAAATTAGATGAATATTATACCCAAAAAATGATAGTGGGATGTGACATCAACTTCTTCTATCTGTGACCTTGAACATATGATAATCCTATGATTTTGCATACTTCCTCCAACGAATATTCTTTCCTTCATCCAAATAATATCCTTCCTTATAGTTATGATCTACCACTATCCTCTAACTACTATACTAATAATATACTTTCCTTTTTCTTCTCACTTTGTTCCATATATTCTATATCCCAATATTTATCTTATTCTTTCTTGGGCCCTTTCATTCCTCACTCTACATAATCTCCAAATTCTATGATTTCCTTAAAATATGTGGCCTTTATTTAGGTTAACCTATTTTACATCATATATTTTACTCCTAATCATATTCATAGTTACATATCAATTATCTTATTTATTTCACATTCTTTGTTTTTGTATCTCTCTTTCCAATCCCATAATTTTCTGCTCACTCTACTTTTCTATGTCCTCCATATTTTGGGTTCAGGTTCAAGTTCATCTAATTAACTCATCATCATCACTCCTACATCCAAAGGACCACATAATTCCCAAAGAAACTACTCCATGTTGGTAGGGGTAGGTACCTTGGAATTATCAATAACTAACATCTTGATAAGAGTAAGTAGTTTCTAGATAAACTTTCCTCAGATGCCTCTCCCAAACAAATCTTGCATAGCTTCAAAATCTAGATATCATTGTACAAAAAAATATGTAACATATATCTTGATAATAGTTTTTGTATAGTGATTTATCACATGAGTCTAGTTGAAGTCTAATATTCATAGGTTTTCTAGTCTTTATTTTATCCAAACTATAAATTATATCCTCAACTAAAATAATAGTATTCTAGTCTTGATAACCATGTAGATAATAGTCTAGGCAATTTACACTAGAATTTGTTTTTATTTGATAAGGTAAAAAACTAGGTTTTACAAGGATCCTGGAACCATGAAAGTGAAATACATAAAGTATCAATAGGCTAAATAGAGGCCACCCAAAAAAAACATCAAAAACCAACTATACTAAACTAAATCATGGAAAATAAAAATAAAATAATATTTAGGAGGGAGTCCCTCTAGTGGGTCTTCAACTTCCTTAGGGTTCTTCACGAAGATGTCTAGCTTAACCTTTAAAATCTTAGCTCATGTGCGATTTATAAGTCCTACTACTTATCCTAGAAAGATCATATGAGGTCTCTTCTACCCTTAGACTTGTAGGGTAATCTTCTTTATGGGGGCCACATTAGGGGCACTAGGTAGGGGAATTTATAAGATCATGGGCAACTATTTAATAGGGGTCTGATTAGGTTTAGAAAACTAAATGAAAGACTTCACTATGGACTTGGCATATCTATGAAGATCATTCCAATCCTGTATAAGATTGGTGAGGACCATCCCTACCTCTTACACCTTGAAGTTAAAATGATCAAATTACACCTTATTAATTTTCATCTCCTCTAAAAAAATGGATTTACCCTTTTGGGTGGTCTCCTCAGAGGTTCCCGAATCAAGGGTGATCGACTTGGGTTTGGGTATGAATAACTTGAGGGGAAGGTCATTGATAGGGTATTTGGAAAGACTAGCCTAGGGTGTGCTCTCAAAGGGTCAGTAGGATCCCTAGTGGAGGATACCCCTTGGGGGACATCCCAAACATGTAGGGTTTGGTCATATTTGATGAGGAGGAAGACTAGACCTTGGTGGAAGATAGGGTTTGTCTCACTTAATTGATGAGCCAAAGTAGTGCATTTAAGAAATTTAAGTAGAAAGAAAGGTATACTTATCTTATAACCAACAAAGTGATTTACCAACAAGAAATGGTGAGAAAATATTAGTGTCTATTTACCTTCAAGGGTCATATAGTACATAACCTAGAGATAGCTTTTGGGCCAATGACGAGGAAGGTCTACCTAAGGGAAACATTTCTTATTAGTCTTCACAAACTTGTTTGTATGAAAGAATCATTGGAGGAGCTCCTATTTATTTTTTTGGTCTTTGAATGCCTTAGTCCCCTCATAGGACATATCATTTGCCTCCCTAATAAATTCATCCATAATAGTGATTTTTATGCCATGAATGGTCACTTGCATTTGTTTCAGGCTACTACAAAATCCGAGGCCGCTTCTACATTATGCTCTATCATTAGTTTCATAAACTTAGTGAGACCCCCACATTTGAGTTTATTCTAAACTTTTTTCTAGCACCACACTTTTGTGCATGAAATGGGATCAAGCCTTTCCCTATCATCCCCGATCGAAGTGGTGTTAGTAGGGCTGAGGTAAGCAAGCAATTTTTTTTGGATGGAATGATTTTGAAAAATGCAAATGTTTTTTGGGAAGCCTACCGATATCACCCTATAATAATTAAATATCCTCATATGAACATAATTATAGATCATCATAATTAATATCCACCCCTTGAATGAAATATTATGTGCATGTGGTGAAATGATGTCTTGATCAAATAGTGGTACTTTCATCCCATAAGGCTTTGATGATGTTATTAGGAACATTACTTACATCATGATAGTTGGTTAAACTATGGAGTTATATGTCAATGCTAGTGAGAAGGTCCACTATTCCATTTCCTTCCTGATAAGTATGAACAATTTAAAAATGAGCCATGCCCTAAAGAGTTTCTTGGCATCATCGATGATGTATTTGATAGTATGAGAGGGGGTTATTTTCCCTTCTAGAGTATTTAAGATATTTAACGAATCAGCCTCCATGATTATTCTCTTTTTTATTGATTCTAGAAGCTAATTAGATGTCCCAAAAGGCTTCTTTGGATTCTTCAAGGTGATTTTTTTGGGTTTCCATGGGTCATACATAAGCAATCAACATCTCTCCTTTTGAGTTCCTTATGAATCCTCCTCTACCTATAGGGCATGAGTTGCCTTTAGAAGTGATATCAAAGTTTAGTTTCATCTAGACTTCCAATGGAGCCTTTCATTTTGTATGTTTGAAAATTATAGATTTTTAGGGGGAGTTTAGATTCTGAGAAATATCCTCATTGTTTAAGATCTATATTACTAAAGGAGATCCAGGTTCTTTATCTTTGAGGGGGTAAATTTTTCTAGTTTTTTGAAATGGCCTAGCAAAGATGGATGAAGATTCCTTTTGGCTAATGCCTTTTGTTTAGGAAAAGGCCATCATTGGAGGCTTTCCATACATATTAAAACCAATGAAGGAGAGTGAGGCACCATAGGAAATCCAAGGAAGGGAGATTATAGGGAGATTTTCATTTCGATATGAGGTTGTGGACTTTATTTGGTTTGACCCATATTAGGTTGAATTTATTAAAAATCTAGTTAAATAGTTTCAAGCTAAAAGGACACTAAAAAAATAGGGGATAAACTAATATTTTGCATTCAAATATATTGGGCATCTGTTGGGGACAATCAGTCTCCTTTTGGCTAGATTATCCACCATCAAAATTTTATCCTATGCTGCTAGCCAAAAAAATATATCTACTTTAGGAGTCAAATACTTTACCTAATTTTTTTCAAAAAATTCTATTCACTTTCTAAGTTAAGATCAGTGGCATGTCTTGAGGCCATCAATTAGGAACCATTGTCTTCAACAACCTAAATTAAGTTGTCTTCCTTATAAAGAGTAGGGATATGAACCTGACTCATTAATAAGTTGAGCGATTGAATAGCCTAAGATTATTTCATTTAGAGTCCTTCATAAGGGAGTATTTTATATCACTTTACATCTTCCTTCATTTCTCAGTAATATTTAACTTTAGGTCCCCATATTTTCTTGAGGTCTCTATACTAGCTAGCATAAATCCCCTATGTGGATAAGGGGTGGAGGATAGCTAGGCATATTACTAGATGCCTTTATTTAGGAGATCATTGTAGTTGGTTATAACTTTCCAAAAGGTAGATCCATCCATAGGACCTTCTTCCCACATGAATTCATCCACTTTCACTCCTTCCAAGTATTTAGCTTTGACAATTCTTTCCCACTCACCATTTTACTTCAACAATCACCAACCCATTTTTGCCAATAGGTCTTTGTTCATAGATTTAATGATTCTCAAGCCGAGGCCTCCATTTTATTTTGGGAGGAAAAAATTTTCTCATGAAATGAGGTTATATCTGAATCTTTCTTTAGTGCCCCTCTATAAGAAGTTTTCTAATTTTTTTTCAATTTTAGTGGTAACTTTGGAAGGCATTCTAAAAATAGACATATGGTGATATATCAATCCATAGCTCATATATTTCATCATAAGTGTGTTATTAAATAAACTCTTATGCATAACTCCATATTCTTATTTCTTCTTATTTTATGAAATTATAAATTCATTCATCGATCCATATCTCCAGATCTCTCTATATTCATATCCATCACAACATGTTTCAATGTTTCACATTCAATGCACCATTATTAGTAGAGGTTCCTATAAAACCCATCAGAACATGTTAATATATAGATAGATGTGTGAATTAGGAACATAATTTTTATGTAGACATAGTCACAAACTGGACCAAGCTATTATTTAGTTTAAAATGTTGTACTTAAGTATGAGGCCATCAATTAGGAACCATTGTCTTCAACAACCTAAATTAAGTTGTCTTCCTTATAAAGAGTAGGGATATGAACCTGACTCATTAATAAGTTGAGCGATTGAATAGCCTAAGATTATTTCATTTAGAGTCCTTCATAAGGGAGTATTTTATATCACTTTACATCTTCCTTCATTTCTCAGTAATATTTAACTTTAGGTCCCCATATTTTCTTGAGGTCTCTATACTAGCTAGCATAAATCCCCTATGTGGATAAGGGGTGGAGGATAGCTAGGCATATTACTAGATGCCTTTATTTAGGAGATCATTGTAGTTGGTTATAACTTTCCAAAAGGTAGATCCATCCATAGGACCTTCTTCCCACATGAATTCATCCACTTTCACTCCTTCCAAGTATTTAGCTTTGACAATTCTTTCCCACTCACCATTTTACTTCAACAATCACCAACCCATTTTTGCCAATAGGTCTTTGTTCATAGATTTAATGATTCTCAAGCCGAGGCCTCCATTTTATTTTGGGAGGAAAAAATTTTCTCATGAAATGAGGTTATATCTGAATCTTTCTTTAGTGCCCCTCTATAAGAAGTTTTCTAATTTTTTTTCAATTTTAGTGGTAACTTTGGAAGGCATTCTAAAAATAGACATATGGTGATATATCAATCCATAGCTCATATATTTCATCATAAGTGTGTTATTAAATAAACTCTTATGCATAACTCCATATTCTTATTTCTTCTTATTTTATGAAATTATAAATTCATTCATCGATCCATATCTCCAGATCTCTCTATATTCATATCCATCACAACATGTTTCAATGTTTCACATTCAATGCACCATTATTAGTAGAGGTTCCTATAAAACCCATCAGAACATGTTAATATATAGATAGATGTGTGAATTAGGAACATAATTTTTATGTAGACATAGTCACAAACTGGACCAAGCTATTATTTAGTTTAAAATGTTGTACTTAAGTATGAGAACACATTCTTTATATATATATATATATATATATATATATATATATATATATATATATATATATATATATATATATATATATATATATATATATATATATATATGATTAAAAAAATCTAGGCAAATAGAGCATTCACTACACATATAACAATGATATAATACATTTAGTGAAAACCATTTCAAAACTTCAAATTAATCTCTATCACATCATAGATCTTTTATAATATAAATGAGCATTATATATAAATATTTTATAAAGTGTCATAACTTCATATTCCATCCTTTTGCTCTAAATAAAAGAAAGATGATTCACCTTATGAAGACTCTTTTCATGATTTCAAGTGTCAAATACATACAAAAATAGATATAAAATACAAAATAGTGTGAGTCACACATGTGTCTATCAACTAAAGTCTATAATTTTTTAAACCTATTTACTATCAACAGTAAAATATATGAAAGGTTTATCATATAGTATCATATGAGTATTTACATTTAATTGCATCATAGTATTGAATATAAAATTGAATTTTATATGAAACATATGTTATATAGATATAATATTCAAGCATATAATAATCACTTGCATGATATGTATCATGGCATAAGTAGTAAAATTAATAGGCAAAATAAATGCATGATATGAATCATGGCAAAAAAGTAACAAGAAATGAACATAGAAGTAGTATCACATAATGCCACATAATTTTCATCTAATGTCACACATAAGACCCAAATATAACATACAAGAGACATGTGAATGTCACATAAACACATAAGGCCAAGGGCCACACACAATAATAAAGTAAGTCCTAACTTATCATGTACCAGAGTAATAATGTAAATAGAAGCATAGATCAAATGAGACTAGTTTACATCAACCATATGCATCAATGTCATTATTATAAAATAATATCTTGATGTAACATAATGTAAATTATGAGTGAAAATAGAAATATTTGTATGGTATATAGCTCAACATAGTAGGGGAGATGCCCCAAACTTAGTAAGGTTATTAGGTAATAAGGGGCATCTAACATCAAAATCATATGTAATAGTATGTATTATATCACACTCAAATACCTCGTTAAAATAAGTGTGTTGTTTAAATATGGAATATGTTATATACTTAACATGAAATAAATTACATATGTAAAGAAGCAAGCTAACAACATTTAAAACTTCTTTTTAGGTCATGATTTTGGAATTTTAAAAATATTTCAATTCTTTTTTATTTTTGATATAAATATATATTTTTTATATTTTTCCATATTTGAATTTTTGTTTTTTAAAATTTTTTAATGCTAAAATGTTTTAAAATGTAAAAAAAGAAAGGATTATAAAATATAAAAAATGGTAGGGATTCGAACAAGCTGAAACAAGGTGCTAAAGCATAATGTGTAACTTAAATGAAAATCAAACAATATGCCTCTAAATTATGTGGAAATGAATCATATAAATTTATCATGAATGATTGATATAAACAATAATTTACATTCCCCTAATGGGAAAGAATCTATTCATGCTCAAGTGGAGTGTAAAACTAGAAACCCTGAACACATAAGTACAATGCAAATCATAACATGATAGGCATGCCATAGTAAATACATGGAATACCATAAAGAATGTGATTTTAGTGAGATGCTTGGTTTGGGTTGTTTGAATCAGTTTGAAAATTAAGATGGGAAGTTCCTAGAGTGAAAATTAAACCAAGGGCTATAATAATGTTCAAGATTTGAGATTTGAGATTTTTGTTTATGTGTATGCTTGAATGTGTTATGTTAGTATGAATTGATAGAATTATAGCTTATGTATGATATCTATTTTTGGATTTTGATATTTAAAAATTAAGTAAATTACCAATTTTATGGGAAAATGAATGTAGAATAATCAATTTCTTATTTATTTTTTGCACATGCAATTTTTGATTCATTATGCAAATGTGTTTCATTGTCTTTAATTTGTGATTACTTTAACTTAGGGATCCATACTTGTGTAGGTAACTTAATTGGAACTTATGGATTTTGTAAATTGTGTATCTTAGAAACCTTTTATGTTAATGATTGTTTGTTACTTATATTTTTAATTTGAGAGATATTAGTGGTGTCTCTAGCTTGATTTTTTCCATTAATAAAATATTTTGAAAACATTGTATATTTTATTGGATATCAATGAGAAATATATTGCTTAAGATTTGAATATTTGGAAGACAAAGATGAAGACTTGGTTAACTTATGATCATTTTTTTCAAATGATATAATTTGCTTATTTACAATTTCTTTGAGATTTTTTTGAAACACATAAAAATCAATATAACGATGTCCATTAATTCCATGATAAGTAAAAAATTATTTGCCATCAATCTTTTCCAATCAATGAGGAGGGTGATAATAATTAGGGAGTAGTTTGATTATCCTTTTGTCCAATAATGCATTTAAAATATCACGTGGATGATAATTGAAAGCAAATTTGAGTGGTTGCATCATCCTTAATGGAAACAAATGAGTAATATTAGTAACTTTAGAAATGGACTCCTTTCCTTTGTGTAATACTTTGATTCTTTCATCGATGGATTTAAATTTATGAATTAAATAATGAAAATCAATGTGTGTCTTGTTATTTGGAATATGTCCATCAATGTTAGATGATTTAACTTTTTTATATGGATTTTATTTATGTAAATTAATACCCCCATTCATTTTGATTGATACTTGAGAAAACCCCAATTCTTTTTCTAATGTTAAGGTCTCATAACAAAGAGCTAAAATTGACTCACAAGTATGAGAGAGTAGTTTTTATTTTAATGGATAAATTAGGCCTATATATATATATATTCAACTTCTAAATCAATTTGTTGATAAATTAATTGATGCATAAATTTAAAATGTAATCACAAACTTTCTCAAATTTTCCTTGATGTAAAGAAGGTAACCTCTCATAAGTGACCCTAGGTCCCTTATTTTTAATGTATTGGATTAATAAACATTCTTCTAGTTCTAGATAATTCTTGAGAGATTCACTAGGGAGGGATGGAAACTAAGCAAGTGCACCCCCTCTAGACTCTTAAGAAATAATTGTAATAACATTTGAATACCATTTTAACCATTCATAGTTTGTTATAAAAATATGAAATGTAGGTAAGGGTCTACACTTCTATCAAATGCATTAAATATAGGGATTTGGAAATTAGGAGGTAAAGTTGAATACAAAATTTTACACATAATAGGATTACCATGGAATACATTAGAGTCAACCCAAGCATGATACACTTTACTCTCTAAGGATAAATAATGTACTTGGGATTGAAAATTACCTACAAAATGCATTAAGGATGTGATTTCTTGGGAAGGCATGCTAAGTTTATTTAGAGGCTCATTTAAGGGTTGAATTATATTATTACTTTTAGTCATTAGAGCATGTTGATTATGAAAAATGTCACATAAATGAATCAACTGGTTTGCTTATTATGATAGTCAAGATGGAGTCAAACTAGTTTAATAGTAGGGGCTTATCATGATAAAGCTTAGTCCTTAAGACATGCATAGGATTTTTTAATAATTTTTGGAATATATTTGTTTAATCAAAGTATAATAAAACCTCGCTATTAAGATAATAAATTTAATTATCTCAATATGTATATCAATTCTAAATTAGATTCAAAAATATGTTCTAACATATCCAAAAAATCAAAGCCTATAAAAGAGGTAATATCTTTAATGGAAGAAATTTTATTTGTTTTAAAGTTTAAAATCAATAATATAGATATTCTACAATCAATCTCTCTCAATGCTATAATAAAACTAAAACAAATTGAAAGAAAAGTAACACCAGAAATAGAAATGAAAATAGAAGAAACATATAAAAAAGCCAAATAAATAAATACTAATAAAGATTAAAATTAGTGTAAATTACATAAATGAAAATTAAATAAAACATCCACCTAAAATTTAATTGGAAGTAAAGGTTAAAAGTTAATTCAAACAAGGTTAAAACTAAATTATGAGCTTAGAGACTACTATTAATAATTATAAAATTATTGATTACAGCTATAATTAGGATGTTAATCAGAATTAATGATGAAGAAACTAAGTAATAAATTGAGCCTAATAAGACTCAATAAAATATGATAAAGAGTAATCTAGGACTAATAAACTGAACTAAACTAATTAACATAGTAAAATAAATTGAAAGAAACTAACTAAATCCAAATAAGAAAGAAAATAAAGAAAGAATCGACTCATAATTTCTATAAATATGGGTAATTTATTGATAAGAACACATCAATAAAATTGAATGCAATCAAAAATTAAAATGAACAATCACTATACAATCAAAAGCCCAATTATATGTAGTAAAATACAATGTATTCATCATCATTTGATTAAATTACAATGGTTTATACATAGATGATTGTGTATCTATAATAATCAAATGAATTAATACTTCAAAACTTTAAATAATTAGTTATAAGTCAATGATAACCTTGGATATACTTATGTTATTCAAGAAATTTACTTCATCATCAAAAAAGATGTTGTTTAGTCTATCTACAAGTGATGATTGATCTCAAAGATGTTTGTACAGAAAGAAGAGGGATATGAAAGCTTTAAAATTAAAGGGTTTTTGTACCTGTGTGTTTTATCCCTTGTAATATCCTTCAAGTATCCTTATAAATATTTACTTTAGAAAGTATAAACATTAATTTATAACCACCTCTTTAATCAAATTTGAAATATAAAGTTAACTTTCAAACATAAATTAATGTTTACATTTAGAACTAATTAGTGAATGTAAATTAACTCTAGAGTATTGTAAAATTTAAATATAATATAAGAGAGATAAATAAAACAACCTACTATAAAAACATAATGATATACATAATTTAAACAAGTTGTAAATTACTAAAAATAACAATTAGGGTTAGGGTTAGATAGATGTCCTTACAAAATAACTTATTCTTTATATATTATTTTTTTTCTAAATGTGACTATATAAATATTTTGATATATACCTTCAAATGTGGTGATAATTTAAAACTTTTATTTGTTATATTATCTGATAAGTTTGTACTAGCCAGATAGGGTTATAGTGAATCATTATCATCTACTATGATTTTTTTATGTTGACTGTGTGTTGAATCTAAAAGTTAAAGATTGTTTGGATCCATCTATAGATCAAATGATTCTTTATGGAGTAGTTTTGATGCATAGATTACATAAAAAATCAAAACCCTAGCCTACACAAGGAAACAAACAAGATCAAATGTAAAGGGGGAAAAATTGGGAAGTGAGGAATGGCCAAGCTACCCTTAGAAAACCTCTTGTTGATTGAGTTCTAACTACATATTCCAAATATACCTTAGGATGATGTATTTCTCCCTATGGGGAAGATCATATATGAATGAAATGAAAAAATTGTATTAGAAGATTTGATTAATGATGACCTTAACCTATAATAAAATAATGTTAACTTGGTGAATGACTATATTACTACAAAAAATGTAGTAGAGCTCTTTTTTGAATAGATAAGTGCTTTTGAATTTACTTTGCAAGAAAGTGCTAGCTAATGTCATTAGGGATTTTAAGTGAGACATTTTATTATTCTTATAGGATAAAATTTAAATTATTTCCAATAACTAACCTATTGTTTCATGTGGGAGAGTCATAAATAAGCATGTCATTTTGAAAATCTATCCATTAAAGAACTATAAATAAGTCTGCACTAGTGGATAGGTGCACAATGTGTCTCTGTCTACCTAGTGTGCACTTATCTAGATTGGATAGGAACATTTAAAACTAGTCTGATAATGAAGTGTTTTTTTATTATGGATAGTTAGGAATAAATTAGGTAATTCTTCAATATGTTCACAATAATTGCAAGACTTAGAAGGATTTCATATATATAAATGGTTATCAGAATGGCAAGTTGTCTAACCAAGGTAAAACATGTCAAAGAAAATCATTATAAAGCATTTATTGATATAATTTTAGTGTCTAATTCTCACCTCCCCCAATATTTATTATAGTGATGCATATATTACTAGATTAAATTAAATGTGATACCTATTTTTTCTACACAATTTGTCTATGTCATGGATGTGCATGTCCCCTTGTTGAGGCAAGTGGATAAGTGTTGAATTGAGAATGATAAAGTGTCAATTTGAAAATCATTATAGATTATTGATTTCAAAATATGTGTGATCCAACCCTCATAGATTACTTTGTAATATGTGAAGAGATGAGAAACAATAAAGTGGTTCACTAAAGTGCAACCAAGATGTGGAGTGTGATTAAGCTCAAACATGGCTCGCTTGTTGACTAAAAATAAGAGGTTGGAACTAGTACATGGCTCTCTAAATTTAAACTAAGTTATGGAATGTCATCAACTTCAAGTTTGGTCCACTTGAAAAATATGAATCATACCACTACACATGGATTAGATTAGAACTATAAGTTTATAAAATTGTTTGATACTTGAAAAAGAGAAAACTAATTTTTCAAAGTAGTAGCTTGGCCATGAGTGTATATCATGCCCCATTTACTATATATAGTGCTAAATGTGAAATTTTGAATTTTTTTTGGAGCCTTGTAACTATCTTCTAATAATTTTGTCTATGCTCAAGTAGCTAAATGAGTTGAGTAGATAAGAAAGATGAATGCCCCCATAATCTATTTTTTTCATTTTTCACATTGTAAATTTTCATTTCTGAAAATGTATTGCTTGTAAAATCCCATTATGATGAGGGATATTTCCTATAAATCACTTGTCTCTTAATAAAATGTGAGATAATTTATGAAAAATAGATAAACATGTAATAAAATTTTCATATATTGAATTTGTTTTGAAATTTTGTAGATGTAACAGTGAAGAATTTGAAAAATTGTGTATTTTATTTGCATCATGTAAGTGTGATATAACATTATAACAATGAATGAAGCATGTAAAACTTATGATTGTTGTATATGTATTGTAAACATATTATGTTGAAAATTTTGAACAATTGAATCACATGGATATTATGTGCATGATATGTATCATGGCACAATATGTAGATAAGTAGATACATAGTGGTGCATGATATGAATCATGGAACCACAGTAGCCAAATAGAAAATATGTAAGAAAATTCATACAAATGTCATGTAACAAGGCCTAGTGGCCACATACAAGGGATGTAAAATTTCATAAATAGTTATAAAAAGGTTTACATAAATATAACACATGGATCCTAAATATTAAATACAAGGTTCCTAAAAATGTCACAAAATCATAGAGGTCTAAAGGCCACATGCATAAGGCATGGTATGATATACAAGAAAAGTGTATGGTGAACATACACAAGACTAATGGACATATACAAATAAGAAAAAAAGTTTTTAAATCATGTTATGAAACTAAAATAAGTGTGTTATAATAACATATAATAAATGAATCTAGAATAGGTTAAGCATACGTATCTATGTTTCAGTTTAGAAAGTAGTATATTCACCAAGACATTTATGAAGATAAAATGAAAGATTAAAGCATGAATTTTTGTTTATATCTCAACATGTAAAAGAGGTTATGGATAAATAAAACATTTAAATTGTTCATATAGGATAGCATGATGCCCCCAACTAAGTAATGTGGTTGGATGAAAGGCTTGATCATCATCAAAACCATGTAAAAGTATGCCTTAGCTTGAAACTTGCTTTATATCTAAATGTGAATTATTTTCTATGTGAAAAAACTATGTAGGAATTCCATACAACTATGATGTGGATGAAATCAAAGAGTGAATATAGACAGAGACATGTGTACAGTAGGGGATAGGTGCATAATGTGTCATTGTCTTCCTATTACTACTTTGTCAAGATTGATAATATATAAAAAATTGTAATCAGAACAAGTTTTAATATGTATGAAAATTGTTTTACACTATGAAATTTATCCTGTTTCACACTAGGATATATTATGAGAAGCATTATGTATTGAAAATGTACTAGTACTAAAATATAAATCTAGATGACATAGGTAAAAACATAATCAATAACATACAAATATGCCTACAAGTCTTGATTTTTTATTTTTGGAAAATATTATGATTTTTTTAAAAAATTATAACAAATATGAATGTTTTTGTATTTTTTCATATTTGAAAAGAGAAGCATGCATAATTTAAAGCTAACAAATTTCATGGAAAGTAAAATCAAAAGCATAGATGTAAAAGTATAAAACGATGGGGATATTTTAACAACCCTCATCAAGATGTTGAAGCAAAGCATGATAAGGAGAAAGGTATGTGAGATTCACCCAACGTAAACTCATGTAAAAGTAGGTAGATGTGAGCATGAAATTACATATGATAGATTAAAACATGAATAGATATACAATAGTAAGAAAATGGGTTTCCATGAAAGACATTTATATCAAAAGCTTAGTAAGATGGTTGTTTTGGGTTATTCAAATGGTTTTGAATAAAATAAGATAGAATTCCCCCAAAATTAAAAGATAAAACCAATAGATAAAATAACTAAAGGAATAAACAACAAAATATGAGAAAAAAAAAGCTATACAAGTAGGTATTAGGAAAGAATGTTCAACCAATGATTTGGGTAGAAGAAACTACCTATGGAGTGCCTTCATAAATAGTGTATTCATACTATTTAGATTATAATAAACCACCTAATTGAATAGGCTTTAGTTATTCCAAACCCTCTGATTTATGTACCATATTTTTAGTAGATCCTTCAAATGAGATATGCTTATCTATGTGCTAAGTGACTGTAACTAATTCTCTTTTGAAATTGTAACCATTAAATTATCTTTCCAAAATGTAAGTGAATCATTATAGGAGTAAGTGTTGCACCCATTTATTTTTTCCATGATCTTCCAAGGATTGTATTATATTTTTGTAGATTAGGGTCAATATGAAATAATGTAGGATAATATTTAGGACCAAATTTAAATAGTAGGATGATAGAATCAAGGTAATATGTGGGACCTATAACTTGAAGTAGATGTTATTTGTCATATCTAAGAGATTTGAAAATAGCAAGACTACATATGTTTACTTCTTGTAACAAAGTAACTACAACATAAGTACATTGTTTGATATCTATTAATGGAATTTTCATGAGATGCTCTAAATAAGAGGAAATTTCTTTGAATTTTCTTATTTAATAATATTCTTTGATTCCTACATTGGAGCTCCTTTACTAAGAAATACCTTTTTTAATATATTTATAATCTTATTATATTTTTTAATTTTGCTTTGTGTTATCTTTTACCTGCATGTGCTCCTTAGAATATGTAGTCATTATAATATTATGAGTACTTAAAGTAATATAATGTGAAATATCTTATGATATAATATTGCAAGCATTTTGCACAATTTTTTATTAGTAATTTTTGCTTTACCATTACCCTATAAAGGAAAAATATCCATGTATTAACCTATTCCAATTAATGTAAATAATGAATGAGAGAGATTATCATCTTCATCAATGGGATTAAAAGATAATTTTCATATTTACTCATTTGTTAACTCATGTGTATTCTCATCATCACTAATGTAATAATTTTTTCTTCTAAAATAAGAATATTTTGTATTTACTAAGAGTGGCAATGTGGTATTAGCGCCAATAATTCTATAAGAGGTAATTATTTATTGTGCTCATTTTCAAAAGGCTCTTCAAGTTGTACAAAAATGTGTTCTTCTTAGGAAGTTTCTTGAAGAGGCTCCTTAATATTTTGATTAATTTAAAATATTTGTTCAATATTAGTTATTGTAATAGATTCACACATCTCATAAGTATGCATTTGTGCAATAAAAATAGATGTTCAGGTGCATTGAAATAGATGGTATTTGATTATGTGATTATACAATGTTAGAATGATGTAACATCTATAATAAATGTATACACATGTGAATCATATATAAATTTGATGCACCTATGAACTATAGAAGGTATTTACCCTATGGTAGGAATATAGGGTCATCTCAAAAATATATTATATTGTAATTGAGTAAAAATAGCTTGAAAGATAATAGAGACTAATTTAGGACAGAATAGTCTATCCAATGTGATGATTTCCAACAACATCTTGGAATACAATAAAGACTAATTTAGGACCAACTAGTATATCCAATGTGATGATTCCTAGTGTTTCTATCGCTAATTCGCTTTCTACATTCAAAAGATGAATAAAGAAACTAAAGAAATGGATAAGGCTAGAAGTACCTGGATAAAGATTGCACACCGTAATCCAGACGTTTGTGGGCACCCCTCTTTGGCTGTGGAGGAATGACACCTGCAAGGAAAAAGAAACTTGGACAAGAAAATGTTAGATGGATAGGCAGTGGGTTGCCAAGCGAAAGCTTGTTCCCGAAAGTGTGAAAACTTCCTCAAGGGAGGTCAACCCACTGATAACAGACAGATAAAAGACTAAGGAAATACAGAATGCCAGAATACAAAAGTGATAAACAAATTAAAAAGGAAAGAAAAGACCAATGATTACCT
This sequence comes from Torreya grandis, assembly GCA_037957365.1. Taxonomy (NCBI): domain Eukaryota; kingdom Viridiplantae; phylum Streptophyta; class Pinopsida; order Cupressales; family Taxaceae; genus Torreya; species Torreya grandis. The sequence goes on along the minus strand of JARHVA010005826.1, from coordinate 1,007,156 downwards.
GAATGGAGCTGTCGGGCTGATAATAGTCGTCGAGGTCAGGAATGTTGCCGGCATCGGTTGTATGGTCTGCCGACTTCGGTTATCCTGCCGACGTCGGTCGGGGAAGTAACCGGCGTCGATCGGGGCAGTGGCCTGTAGTCGGGTCAGGTCGGGTTTCTGGACTATGGACAGGTCTGGTTTGTGAACAGGGTTGAGATAGAGTTCAGGGATGACTTTGAATGGACTGGGGAATGGTCTGGTTCTGATTAGGTGCCCTGTACAGGGTCTTTGTTGATAGGAGGGATGAGGGAGTTGTCTGAGATTGTACTGAAAGGATGATAGGTGAAAGGGAGATGGACAGAGGACAGGGCCTGAGAAGTCTTTTTAGCCTCTCAGGGGGTAGGATAGAGGGAGTGGGAGATAGCAGATACCAAATAACTGAACACTAAAGAAAAGAAATGAAATGAAATAACAGACTATGCTTACCTTTTTAGCTTGTTGAATAAAGAGTGGGAGAGCTGTTGTTGAGACCACAGAAGACTTAATCTCTGCTCAAGAATCCCTACACCTGTTGCTGCTGTTGCACAAGGTCTAGAGGGAGAAGAGGAGAATGCCAAAATGCCAAGAGAATTCAGTTTGCGAGCTCAAGGGGTCGGGGGCTGGAATGGATGTAAAAAGGAGTCTTGAAGGCTGCCGATGTCGACAGGATAGCCGACATCGGCCGTAGGGTCGCCGACGTCAGCAGTGGCAGAATGGGGCCAGAGACTAAAAATAGCCTCTGCCCGTTCTTACATGCTGTCGGGCGAGGGATTGTGGGAAGAACGGTCATGAGGATGCTTAAATGGGCGCGGGAGGAAGATAATGAGAAGATTTGGCATAATAAAGGCTAGGAGGGAGGGGGAGGGATCCAAGGGAGGATCCAAGGTGGCAAGGGTGAGGTGGAAAGGGGGCCACTTAATTGAAATATTTAAGTTATTTTAATCAAATGAGTGGAGGGGACTAAGGCCAAGGGTTAGGATATGGGTTTGAGGTGGACAAGGGGGGAGAACCAAGGTGCAGACACATTTGTGGTGTCTACATTTACCCCTTTTTGTTTTATTGGTTGTTCTTGACGAACTACAAGATAAAAATAGGAGTTGGTTGCCCCAAAAAAAGAATGAGGTGTTCCCCCCTCAAAGCGATAGTCGAGAGAAGGGAACTGGAGATCGAGTGTCGATTTGACAGAGAGATGGATAGAAGAGTGTGAGCGAAAATGCTGCAATAGTCATGATTGCGTGTATGCCACTTCACGGGATGGTCGGGTCAAATTGTCGCATGTCGAGGGTCAAGGAGTGCCAAAATTGAAGTAATCGGGCCCCAGCATTTAGTCATCTGCTGATCGGGTTACTCAATCTAAGCTGAAGCTCCAAATGGTCATCATGTTCTAGGTATCCCAGGCTCAAGAAGTGCTCCCAAAAACATGAAAATGCCACAAGTAGTAGGGATCAACTGGCTTGCAATCCTATACTTGTGAAGGGTCAAAAATAGTCTGCGGATAATTCTGCTAACTAGCCGTGAGGTAGCACACACGCAAAAACAACCAAGGCAACATTGGCTTGGAAGTAGTCGAAGGTCGAAGGAGATACGCATGATCTCCAATGGTCATTGGTCAAGGGGATGGATGGACGAAAGGATGTGGCTGAGCTAACCTCAGAAAATGTCATGTGATCTGAGTGCTACCTACATAGCCCTTGTGTGAAGGGCCTCAGGCCAATGTAGTTCTCCCTAAAAGGGAGGAATGGTCAAAGAAAATGATTGGTCTTGGTCAAAGTTGATGGAGTTGGTCGTGATCCAAGTCACAGAAGAGAAGGTTTGTCCATCAAAGAGACGAACAAATGGGGGTGGTCGAGCTAACGGGGATGTGTTATCTGAGTGCTACCTACATAGCCCTGGTCATAGGGCCTTAGACCAATGTAGATCAGATGAATTGAGAAGATTGGTCGATGATTGGATGTGGTCAAGTGTTGAAATGATGAGGGTAAGATGAGGATAAGATGATGCTACAGATGGTGTATTCTATAGAATTGGTCGAGAGTCTTTCATCCCTAGCAAGTTTCCATAGTCGTGATGGATGTATGCTAAAAATGAATGGAGGTCTATTTATGCTTCAGCAAGTATTGGTTTATGCTTAACATAAATTGGGTCTGGTCGATAGTTTCCATGTGTATTGGTGTCCATAGAAACTATGTGAAATGGACGAGGATGATGTCTGATGCCATGAGGATGAAAAATAGCTTGGTTTGAGTTGAGTCGACAATTGATGTGGTTAAATGTGACCAAAGTGTAGAGAAAAGGTGAAAGGCAAATCGCTCTTTCATTGACAAGGATCAGAAAGGGAGTATAGATAGGGGTTATTAGAACAAAAGCCCCGTTCATGCATTACGTCATTGACCAGTGTTGTATTAGAACGGTAATTGAATCACTTTGACATTAAAGTGAGCTCGAAATCCCCTGAGCAGGTGATAGGAGGAGGATAGGGTAACCCAGTTTAAGAGTAGGAATAACCTTGCCCCTTTTTATAGGAGACCCTGAGACAACTACAAGCCAAGTCCATGACTCATTTTTTTTTTTGGTGTAGACTGATCGATGCAGGAAGTCTACATAGAGATGTCATTTGATTTATGGTCATGTTGCGAAGCTGATCAATGCGGGAAGCTTCTAAGAAAGGTTGCTGTTTGTAGCAAGATTTAGTCATAGCCATCCTTCGAGGGAGTGGTCTATATTTTTGCTTTATATAATGTTTGAATAGCTGTCCTTTGAGGGATCAGTCTATTAGCTACAACAATGATAGTACAGCTGTCCTTCGAGGGAGCAGTCTGTCTTTTTGATTTGAATTTGTGACCTGGGATTATGTTTTGACATCTTGATTTTTTTTTATTTTTTATTTTTTATTATTTTTTTTTTGAGTCATGGACAAGACTGTAGAAGTTTAAGGACGCCCTTTTATTAGGACAAAGCATCCATGCATCATAAAAGGGTTGTAGAGGACTTGTTAAAGGGGAATAGGGTTGAAAGGAATGAGGATTAAGAGGACGAGGATTGCTCAAGGGACGAGCTCAAGTTACGTGTCAAGTAGACGAGTACTCGGCTAATAGAAGAATGGTTAAAGATGCAACGCATTAAGAGGCTCAAGTTTTGGCCGTCCATCGAGGGAGGACAGATGATAAGTCCCTGACCCATACTTGTGCGTGATGATAAAAGGTCCAAGCCAATTGGGGGTGAATTTGCCTCGTTTACTTCACTCCATATTGGTCACGTGCTGATTCTCTTTGAGAACGAGGTCTCCAATGTTGAAATCTCATTCTCGCAGATTTTTGTCGTAGGCTCACTTTATGCAACTTTGGTAGACATGGAGATGATTGAGGGCAGCAAGACGGCGCTCGTCAAGTAACTCAAGTTGAGCTAAGCAATCTTGACGAAAGTCATCGTTGGAAAGAATGTCATGCAAGGAGATGCAGAGAGATGGGATCTGTACTTTGAGAGGTAAGACAGCCTCTGTGCCATACACGAGGGAGAAAGGAGTAGCACTCGTAGAAGTTTGGATGCTAGTGCGGTAGGCCCATAAAGCGAAGGGAATATGAATGTGCCAATCCCTTCCTGTGTCGTTGACCACCTTCATGAGAATTTTAGTCAAAATTTTGTTGGAAGCCTCAGCCTGCCCATTTGCTTGTGGGTAGTAAGGTGAAGAAAAGCTGAGTTTGATGCCAAATGAGTCACATAGTTTTTGGACAGTCTTGTTTTTGAAGGACTTGCTATTGTCGGTGATGATTTTGTGAGGGACACCGAAACAATAGATGATGTGGCTGCTGATGAAGTCAACAATTTTGTCAGCTTTTATGGAGACAAGAGGAATGGCTTCCACCCACTTGGTGAAATACTCAGTGGCAGTGATGATGGACTGATGACGATGAGACGAGTGAGGGTTAATCTCACCGATGAGATCTAAGCCCCACTGAGAGAAAGGCCATAAATCTTGAGCGACTTGTAAGGCATGGCTGGGGAGATGAAGCAGGTTAGAGTGTTGCTGACACTTGATGCAATGCTGAACATAGTCGCTACAGTCTTGATGAAGGGTGGGCCAATAATAACCCAGGCAAAGGATGCGCTTGGCAACCGAGTTCCCACTAAAGTGTCCGCCACAAATCCCGTTGTGGACTTGTTTTATGGCTTGAGAAGCTTCAGTGGAGTTTAGACAATGAAGAAGGAGGCTGTCGAAGCCTCGCTTATAGAGAAGACCCCCTAGCATGGTATAGCGAGTTGTGCACTTGATGAAAGCTCGCCGCGCATTACTAGAGAGGTTGGGAGGAGTGACAGAAAGAGACAAGTAGTCCACTAGTTGCTTATACCAGTCATCTTGTGGGCTAGAATTGACAGTGTTGATATGGTCGATGTGAGGGGAGATGTATGAAGGCAAGGGTACATGATGCACCGTGACAAAAAGTCAAGATGACGATGATGAAGATGGGATATGCGAAGCAAGAGAAGCCATGGTGTCAGCAAACTTGTTTGTAGAGCGTGGAACAGTCTGCAAGAGATAATGGTCGAAAGATGCCAAAAGAAGGTCAACACGATTTTTATACCTCTGCAAAACTTTATTTTTATAGAGGTATGAACCGTTAACTTGATTGACGACGAGCTGCAAGTCACCGAAGATGTTGATAGACTTGATGTGGAGGGAAAGGGCAGTCTGAAGTCCCAAAATTAAGGCCTCATATTCGGCCATATTATTGGTACAATCAAAGTCAAGCTTGAAAGATAGAGGCATGGGCTCCCCTTCGAGTGGGATGAGGATGACCCCCCCACCCCCACCGAGTTGACATTTGGAGCTGTCAAAGAACATGGTCATTTCGTAGACGGTGTCATCGGTGGAAAGTGTGGCGATAGATTCGTCAGGGAACTCACACTGTGAAGGTTGGTTGTCAGGAAGAGGGGCATCTGCCAATTGGTTAGCGATGGTTTACCCCTTGATAGATTTTTGCTGGATGAATTCGAGGTCAAACTCAGCGAGCAGCATGAGCCACCGAGCCATACGTTGATTCTGATATGGCTTGGAGTGCATATACTTGAGAGGGTTGGTGTGAGTGATGACAAAGGTCTTGTGGTTGAGAAGATAGTGGCGGAGCTTGGTAGCAGAAAAGACTAATGCCAAACAGAGTTTCTCGGTATGAGTATATCAAGTTTCATAGTCGACTAGTGTTCGGCTGATGTAGTAAACCGCTTGCTCACGATGATGCTCATCTTGGTGCGCGATCATGGCACCTAACGAATGGTTGGTGGCAGAGATATAAAGGTAGAAGGGTTGGTCATCTTTAGGTGGAATGAGGACTGGTGGAGAGACCAGATAGCTTTTGAGGGCTTTAAAAGCCTCTTGACAGTCCTCATCCCATTTAAAGGAGACGTCCTTCTTAAGGAGATGATGAAAAAGTTGGTAGCGGTCTGAAAGCTGCGAGATGAAACGGTGGATGGACTAGAGCTTCCCTTATAGACTACGAAGTTGCTTGAGATTGGTCGGGGGTGGCATTTCGAGGATAGCACAGATCTTGGCGGGATCTATCTCGATGCCACGGAAGGAAATGATGAAGCTGAGAAGCATGCCTGAGAGGACCCCAAAGACACATTTCTTGGGGTTAAGGTGAACATTGTATTGAAGAAGACGAGAGAAGATGATTTTGAGAATGGTCAAGTGGTCGCGGTGAAGCTTGGACTTGCCGAGAAGGTCATCCACATAGTCCTCCATGATTTTGTGGAGGAGATCATGGAAAATGTAGGTCATGGCACGCTGATATGTGGCACCAGCATTTTTCAAGCCAAAAGGCATGACTCGATAATAGAAAGTCCCCCATGGGGTGATAAAGGTAGTCTTGTGCTGATCTTCCAGTGCGATCAAGATTTGATTGTATCTTGAAAAACTGTCCATGAGAGATAGCATCTCATGGGCGGCTGTGAGATCAATAAGCTGGTCAATGTTAGGAAGAGGAAAGTCATCTTTGGGATAGGCTAGGTTAAGGTCGCGATAGTCCATGCAGATCTGAATCCCCTCAGTTGCTTTAGTAACTAGGATGATGTTAGAGACCCACTACAGATAATCGATGGGCTGGATGAAGGAGACAGAAAGAAGGCGCTGAAGCTCCTCTTTGACAAGGAGCGCAATGCGAGGATGCATCTTTCAAAGCTTTTGCCTAATAGGCTTAGCCTTTGGTTTGGTGACAATGTTATGGGTAGCAATGGTGGGGTTGATGCCAGGCATGTCGCTGTAAGTCCAAGCAAAGGCCTTGCTATGGTCGAAAAGGAACTGGGTATAGTCAAGCTGCTCCTGAGCATCTAAAGATTGGCCAATCTTTAAGATGTGAGGAACATCGAAAGAAGGGAGGTTGATGTCAATGGTTGATTCATTTAACATAACCTGGGTCTCGAAAGGGAGGGAACGCTGGATGAAAGAGTCATCGGCACCCATGTAGGAAAGGATGGCATCATCGTCAACACAGTGGACAGTGTGAATGGTTGTCGACTCATCCTCTATCATGTTAGGAAAGATGAGAGGGAGAGATTTGGACACCCCATTGAGCTGATAGGTCAAGGGTTCCAGGCGGATGGTGTTTATGAAAAAAAAACTAGGAGGGATGGAAACCACCGACTCCATAGGCGACGAAGGAGAAATGGGTGAGTTTGGAGGAGATTGGTCAATTGTTGGCTCGAGACAAAGGTTGAAAGGAGCCTGAGTGGGGTCATGATATCCCAAGCCATACCGTTTCTTGGCATCGTCATCATTGAGTGGCTCGATGGGCTGATGGGAGCCCTAATCATAACGTCCAAAACCAAAACCCTTCCATGCACACCTGTAAAGGTAAGTGTGTGCGAAGGTGGGGTTGCCAAGAAATGAGAAATCTGATGTGAAAGGTTGGGGTGAAGAGAGGGAATTGTCATTGGTAGGAGCTTGATTGAGCCCCCCATAGACAAAGTTGGTTTGGAGGTGAGGAGGACCATAAGGCACGACCATCCCGATTCGATGGTCGTAATTGGGACTGAGATGAAGGCGTCCATACTCTTGCGGAGTTTGGAACATGTCTAGGGCCAACAAGCGATATTCCCCAAGTGATAGTCATTGGAAGATGTCTTCCATGGGGTCTTTGTTCGGCGCTTGAAGAGGAGGGGTGAGGGCGACCACTGATTGTGAACTGGTCAAAGCTTTTGCAGATGGAGGCAGTGTCAGAGTTGACAGCTTGATGGGAATGAGGACATCATTGGGATGGTAAGTTGTGTTGCAAGTCTTGAAGGGTGAAGGGTCAGTGGGAATGGTGTGGACTTACTCATCATGCTCAAACTTCACACAACAGTGCAGGGTAGAGGGGACACAGGCCATGGCACGGATCCAAGGTCAACCCAGTATAATATTATATTGAAACTCTCCTTCGATGATATAGAAGAGCTCTGGGACTGTGCGTGGACCAACGTGAATGTGAAGGATGACTGTGCCAATGGTCGTGGTGGTGGTGTCATTGAAAGAGCGTAAGATCGTGTCAATTTTGCAAACGCAATTCTTGGGAAGAGCCAACTGATCAAAGGCATGGGTAGAGATTATGTTGATGCTAGCATCACCGTTGATCATAACGCGTTTAATGTGTGTCCGATCAACATAGGCAGTGATGAAAAGGGCGGCGTCCTGATCTTCCGTGTTAGATGTGGGAATCTCAGAATCGCTGAATGTGATGGAGGTGACAGGAGATAAAGAATGGACGAGGGCAGCGAGTGGTTGGGGGTCCTCGGGTTGGACCTCCGCTGCCTGCAAGGCTTGGATGAGGGCTTGACGGTGCTGAGGCGAGGTTTGGATAAGGTCATAAAGAGACATCTTTACAGGCGTCTGGTGAAGCTGCTTCAGCATGGAGTCGTGAATTGGCCCAGAAGAAGAAGACGAAGAAGGCTGGGACGCGCCAAGGATAGAAATTTTAGGCTTGGGTGCAAGAGGTGGCTTGACGAAGGGATAGGTCCAAGGAATGGCAACTTTTTCTTTCACCTTGTCCTTTTGCGACCTAGTGGTTATACGGATAGCATTGATTTCGAAAATAGGAGGTGAAGAAGGGGTCATGTCTTGCTGGTGAGATGTTGACGTGTTTGAAGAGGTTGGATGAGAATGAGCCGGGGTTTGGTCAAGAGTGTCCTTAAGGAGAAGACTGTCCTTCTCCATATAGCGGTGGATGATGGCCTTGAGGGCACAACAAGTCTCGGTATCGTGTCCTGGTGTACGATGATATAAGCAAATTTTTGTGTCGTCGAACCAGGAGGGCTTGGACCTGAGAGGTTGGAAAGGCTTGATGGGTGGAAGGGTTATGTTGGAAGTCTATAGAAGCTGGTGCAATATCAATGAGTATGAGCCCACTAAAGGGTCTATGCTAGTTGATATGCGCGCGGCCGGTGACTTTTGCTTAGGCAAAGTTGGAAGAGGTTTCCGTACCACCTTATGGGTTGATGGTGCGGTGACAGGTGAAGACGGCACTTTCTTGGTGATTGGTATCACCTTTTTGGGAGAGGGACAGCTGGAGGTAGGTAGAGGAAGCAAAGGAGGCAACAAGTTTTGATTGGAGGCCGGAGTGGGAAGGATTCTAGCCAGGGTCGAAGGATGGGGGCCCAAAATGGATGGCAATGGTGACGGGGAAGGAGGCATTCGCTTCGGTGGTCTGGCAGTCTTCTTTGACTTGGTTGGAAGACTACTACTGGTCAAGGTCTGGTCTAGGTCCACCTTCACTTGCAGGTGAGTGAGGGTGGAGATAGGACGAATGCCAAGTGACTTGATAGGCTTAGATGAGAGAGATGCAGGTTTCAATTTTGATGGGTTTGGTTGAGGTTTGAGAGTCTGGTCTTTGTCAAGAGTTTGAAGAGATTCTACCTTGGGAAGATTAGCAGCATGTGATGAGAGGGCACGGGCATGTTGAAGGGCTTTAAGACGCTCCCACAACACCTGAGGTGTCACTTTCCTTGGAGGGAGAAGTTCGATTTTCTCCACTAATCGGGAAAATGGCTGAGAAGAAGATGTTCATGGTTGCGGGGATGAAGATGAGATGGGTGTAGCAGTCTTAGATGGAGATGAAGGGGAGACAGGTTCTTCCCTAGGTGGAGAAGAATCCAGAAAGCGAGGCTCTTCAAGCAGGTAAAGGGCAGGGATGATAGTGCCCTCCACTTGCGGTTGAGGAGTAGGAAGGGTTGGGTCCTCCATAGGCAGCAGAAAGGAGAATGGCGAGACCGGTGGTGTTGGTAAAGCTGAGGCGTCCTCTAAGATGAGTGAGGTCGATGGAGAACTAGTCGGGGAAAGAAGTTCATCCACATGTGATGGACTGATTGATGGACTAACCTCTTGAGGTTGATTGGGGACGAAAGGCGAGACCGTATTGACTGTTCAAATGTTGTGTTCATGATTGTCGTCAATTAAAGTCCGGACATTGTTTTGGGTTGGCGAATGATTAGGGAATGGCTGTTTGAAGATGTCAATGGCTTGATTAGGGGGTGCATTGGGATTATCTAAGATGAGGTCCCCCTTTTCAAGCATGTCTTGGATTATGTTCTTAAAAGTTTTGCAGTTTTTCGTGTCATGTCCCTTAACACGGTGGAAGCTGCAGAAGTCTTGCTCCCTATACCACATAGGGATGGCGTGTGAGGGATCAAATTGTGGAGGAGGTCGGGCTCGAGGGAGATTGAGGACCCCCTATTTAACAAGCTTTTCCAGCACAGACGCGTATGATTCCCCGAGAGGAGTATACCGTCGTTATACGTATCTCTACTGGAATTGGCGAGTGGCGCTCTGAGATGTGGATGGCTCAGGCTGATTGGTTGAAGAAGATGAAGGTCTAACCACCACAGCATTAGCTGAAGCCTTGGATTTAGAATTGGATGATGATGGCTTAGCAGAAGAAGAGTCATTGGTCTTAGAGCTGGGATTCTTGCTCTACAACTTGACTTTATTCTCCTCAATGGCACGTAACTCAAGTTTGCGGGCCATCGTAAAGGCTTCGTCGAAGGTGCGGAAGGTTTGAACCCTCAAGGTGGAAGAAATATGTCTGGCATAGGCTTGGGAGAAGAGTTCAATAAGCTCAGCCTGGGGTAAGGAAAAGGAGAGTTGATTAATGAGGCCTCTCCATCGAGCAACGAAGTCGGCTATGGACTCGTCCTCGAATTGCCAGATAGAATAGAGGTCCATGATCGAGACCTTCTTGGTGATGTTGATGGAGAAGTGATCAAGGAAGAGCTGGGCCAATTATGTGAATGAGAAGAGGGAATGGTTGGGAAGGGAGCTGTACCAGTCAAGCACAGCACCTGAGAGAGACATAGGAAACGTGCGTAAGAGCAACACATCGTCATGGGCAATGAGGTAATAGGCATGCCTGAATGCCCACAAGTGTTGCTATGGGTCTTCCTTGCTTTGAAAGTGAGAAAACTTTGGAAGCTCCCACTGGCTAGGATATGGCCTGATTGGGACAGAAGGATGAATGGGATCGTTGCAGATCTGCTCGTATGAGAGAGCGTTGCGTGAGCCAAAAATAGAGGTCTCTAGACTGGTCATCTTGTCCATCAGCATTTTGATGATATCTATCGATGGATTGACGGGTGGTGCGCCCCCTAAGTTGTAGGGCGCTTGGAAGAGGCTAGGGGAGGCATACAACGTAGTTGGTTGTCCCTATAAAGGTGCAACATAGGGATAACTAGTCGTAGGGATAGAAGAAGAGGCTAAAGGTGGTTGGGTAGAAGGCATAGCTAGGCCTGATGTTGCCACGAGAGGTTGGATTGTGGTAACAGGGGCCAAGGGATAGGAAGCCACCCTAGTGTTGATAGGGGCCAGGGTAGGCGGAATAGAGACAACAAGGTTTTGAAAAGGAGTGGATAGCGGTTGAGCGGGTTGAGGTTGATAGGGGGCCGAAACCCCGATGGAAGTGGGCCCAAAGATAGAGGGAGAGGCCACACCTAGAGGATTGGTCAAAGTCTGGTCAGTGGTCGAAGCGATGGCTTGAGTGTCTAAGGGTTGAACTACGGATGCCATCGATACAGTCGTAGTCGTGGCAAGAGAGGTTGGCATTCTATAGATTGGATTGCCCAAGGAGTCTCGCATTCGGCTATGCGCGAGATAGTGTTGTAAGGACTTGACATTGAGGTCCAAGAATTGTTCGAAATCTTGGTCCCCTTCTTGGACAATAGGAGTCTGCGGTGGGGTTGGACGAATAGGAGTTCTTTTGGTCTCTGAGTTGAACTCCATTGTAGGCTTGGTCACGGACGGGGTAGACGGAAGTGGTTGACGGCTAGCGTGGTTGACAAGAGCCTTGGCTTGGCTACGAGTCAAAACCATGCAAGGCAAAGAGGGTTCAGGTTTCAGAAACTGTGTTTTTCTATTTCAGAAAACCAGGATGGAGTTTTTGACAGAGAAGGGACAGGTTTTAGGCTGCTGGTTTTGAAAAAAAAAAAGGACAGTGACAGAGACTGACGTCGGTTGAGAAACCAATGTCGGTAAGAAATATGGCCGACGTCGGTCAGATAACCGATGCCGGTAAGAGAGGAAAGCTGACGTCGGTGGAAGAACCGATGCCGGTGACTATTGTTTCCAGAAAACCAAAAGATTTTAAGATTCTTGGAAAAATAATGAAGAAAGCATCCTCACTCACTCAAATAAACAGATGAGAAGAGAAGAACTGAGAGAGACAGACAAGCCTAAGCGATAAATCCTAGGAATTAACCTTAGAATCTTGTGGCTTATGCCTTAGATGAATGTTTGGGGAGATTGGCTGTAAGAAGGGTCCTAGAAGAGGCAATCTAGAGCTGGTTTTGGGTCTTGTTTTAGGTGCTCAAAAATCTGTGTTAGGTCTGGTACGTGGCCTGGTGCTAAGGAGCAAGCTCCCCTCACTTCACGATTCCAGTGGTTAGCTGGTCTCGCTTAGCCAAGATATACCTCACCTAGAGTTTATCCTCCGCCAGAGAACGGAGTGGGCTTCCCCCTTGGTGATGAAATCCAAGTAGGGTCACTGGGACGGGTAAGGTATCCGCTGGGGGATGAAATCCCAATCGGGCCTTGTCTCAAGTAAGTTTTATGTTCGTTTTAGTGCATGTGGTTTGGTAGTGTAACATCAAGTGTCTACGATTTATTCAATATGCGTTTTACTAATTACTAGGTGAAGACTAATGTAAGCACAAGCAGAAATGCAATGCAGTATGTTTTTAAGCCCAAGTCAAAAATATGAAGTTTGGATGAAGACAAGTTTGAGAAAGGGTTTGAGAGTATGATGTTTAGACTAGTCTAGAAATGCAAGGAAGAAAGATTCATTTTAGTCCTGCTTATAGTGTCATTTGGAATAGAAGAAAGAGACAAGAAGGAAGGAGCCTAAATGCACCTAAATGAATGAAAGGAAGAGGAACCCGAGGAAGAACCTAAGGTCCCACCGGGCGTGCCAGAATGTTTCTATCGCTAATTCGCTTTCTACATTCAAAAGATGAATAAAGAAACTAAATAAATGGACAAGGCTAGAAGTACCTGGATAAAGATTGCACACCGTAATCTAGACGTTTGTGGGCACCCCTCTTTGGCTGTGGAGGAATGACACCTGCAAGGAAAAAGAAACTTGGACAAGAAAATGTTAGATGGATAGGCAGTGGGTTGCCAAGCGAAAGCTTGTTCCCGAAAGTGTGAAAACTTCCTCAAGGGAGGTCAACCCACTGATAACAGACAGATAAAAGACTAAGGAAATACAGAATGCCAGAATACAGAAGTGATAAACAAATTAAAAAGGAAAGAAAAGACCAATGATTACCTAAATGGAGCTGTCGGGCTGATAACAGTCGCCGAGGTCGGGAATGTTGCCGGCGTCGGTTGTATGGTCTGCCGACTTCGGTTATCCTGTCGACGTCGGTTGGGGAAGTAACCGGCGTCGGTCGGGGCAGTGGCCTGTAGTCGGGTCAGGTTAGCTTTCTGGACTGTGGACAGGTCTGGTTTGTGAACAGGGTCGAGACAGAGTTCAGGGATGACTTTGAATGGACTGGGGAATGGTCTGGTTCTGATTAGGTGCCCTGTACAGGGTCTTTGTTGGCAGGAGGGATGAGGGAGTTATCTGGGATTGTACTGAAAGGATGACAGGTGAAAGGGAGATGGACAGAGGATAGGGCCTGAGAAGGCTTTTCAGCCTCTCAGGGGGTAGGACAGAGGGAGTGGGAGACAGCAGATACCAAATAACTAAACACTAAAGAAAAGAAATGAAATGAAATAACAGACTGTGCTTACCTTTTTAGCTTGCTGAATGAAGAGTGGGAGAGCTGTTGTTGAGACCATAGAAGACTTAATCTCTGCTCAAGAATCCCTGCACCTGTTGATGCTGTTGCACGAGGTCCAAAGGGAGAAGAGGAGAATGCCAAAACGCCAAGAGAATTCAGTTTGTGAGCTCAAGGGGCCAGGGGCTGGAATGGATGCAGAAAGGAGTCTTGAAGGCTACCGACGCTGGCAGGATAGCCGACGTCGGCCGTAGGGTCACCGACGTCGGCAGTGGCAGAATGGGGGCAGAGACTAAAAATAGCCTCTGCCCGTTCTTGCACGCCTCCGGGCGAGGGATTGTGGGAAGAACGGTCATGAGGATGCTTAAATGGGCGCGGGAGGAAGATAATGAGAAGATTTGGCATAATAAAGGCTAGGAGGGAGGGGGAGGGATCCAAGGGAGGATCCAAGTTGGCAAGGGTGAGGTGGAAAGGGGGCCACTTAATTGAAATATTTAAGTTATTTTAATCAAATGAGTGGAGGGGACTAAGGCCAAGGGTTAGGATATGGGTTTGAGGTGGACAAGGGGGGAGAACCAAGGTGCAGACACATTTGTGGTGTCTACACCTAGGATTGATGTGGGAGTATTATCAAAGTTTTAGATAGGTTACTCAAATTGTTTAAGATTTCTCTTATTAAAAGCCAATAATATATGAAGTCATAACTGCATAGATTTACCCCAGATCCATTTTAAAATAAAACCCTCTTAATCAACTTGTCATGAATTTGATTGAGGATGAATAACACAAGATTTTTCTCAATAATGTGTTTTGGGGGTAGATCCTCTTTATCAAAATAAATAGTATTATGAATGTATTTGAAGGTGATCATAAAGAATAAAATAAATTTGGTTGTGTGTCCATAAGAAGAGTAGTATATCTCAACATAGAATAAAGAATATATTTATAAATAGATGCCCCTCACAATAACTCTAAAATATAAATCTTGTCAATGTATTATGTAATTACTTAATGATGTCATACCCTTTGGTTTGGGAAGATTACTATAAATTTTGGATATAAGGTGAAGTAATATTGACAATAGGTTATTGGGTTTGAGAGGTTAATGGAGTTCATTTACATATAGTTTGAATAGCATGGACTTGAGAGTCTAACACAAGTTGTGGATGAATAATGGGTATAGAATAAGATTCAACAAGGCTAAGCTAAGGGCAAGTAAAAGGGGTTAGTAAGGGTCAAACATAAGATATTATTCATCTAATGGTTATAGAAATAAACTTGTATTGTATGGCATAATAAGAGGTGGATAAAAAGCATATGATCTCAGGAGATGGCTTAACAAAACTTATCTAAAAGAGGTAGATGTTTTTGTATAACCAAGGACTGCTTTGCCTTTGATTTGGAAAGGTAATATTGGGATAAAAAATATGTTGAGGATACTTTCCTATTCCTTATCGCATAGTATAGTTATACTTTTGTAATTACTTAAATCCAAAACCATATGGGTTACAAGTGATTAAATATTTAACAACAACAATGTGTTCAACTAAAGGATGAGATGAAGTAAAATAAGCATTTGGATTAAGAGGAAGAAATGAATTATGAGAAGGAGATTATTTAATTAATTTTTATGGAATACATGAAGAAACATAATGAATAGATTAGTGAAAAGGAACATTATATGTTATAATAAGTTGCATGATTCTCTGAAAAAAATGATAAGAACATGTATAAATGACACCCATGATGAATACAAAAATGAAACAAGAAAGACCATAATATAAGAAAATAATGAAAGAAAAAAGTATGGATGAAAGTGGGATTAAGACAAATGTCTTGAATGATTTGTAGGATCTTAAAGATACTTTCTCGTCTATCAAAAAGTGTCAGCCCAATATTTCATAGCACTAACTATAGAGGTAGAATCATACCCATATCCAACTAAACCTAGTTTTGAGGTTAAGATGAGAGTAAATTCCCATAGGTAACTACTTAATAATGCATTATATAATTATATGGATGATATAAATTCTTATTGGTGTCAACAAGAGGATCTTAGGCATTTTCGATACATTGTGAGGTAAGTGAAAACTAAAGTTTGTGTTTAGTTATGTACTATGGCTATGAGAATTGGGGTAAACCCCTCACACCACGATGTTTTTAAATAGAACATTGTGTATCCATTCACAAAAATAGATAAATAGTTTGAAAATTGAAACAACATAATTTTTAAAATAAGGAAAAGTAAATGAAAAATAAAGTGAAAAAGAAAAATTGATATATTTTTGTGTATAGGATAAAACAAAATTCAACTTGAATTCAAGAGAAAGAGCCTCTGTATTAGTGTTTATCTAAGGTGATAAGACAAAAAAATTAGTGTCAAATTAATCCAAGTTCAATTTTATTAAATCATTATGTTATGGATAATATCTAAGGTTAATGAATGTAGTATTTTAGTCTTGTTAGAGTAGGTTATATTCCTTAGCTCATATTCACCTATGTAATTTGTTATTCTCACCCACTTATGTGTGGATATTTCATTTATCTTATTTTATATATTATGATATATTACATATTTTTCTCTTAGATATTATGAAGATAATTTCTAATTGTTTATATCCTTTAGGTATAGTTATCTCTTAATCCTAGATTTGATATTTAGCTTGATATCTTAGTTATGATTGATCACTTTGTTAGGGTGTGGAGCTAAAAGCTTTACCAAGGAGCATACTTTGACAGGCTCGGGTCTACACAGACACCGGCGTCGGTCAGGAGTGACCGACGTCAGTCAAGTTCAGTTGCAGAGGCACCGACGTCGGCAGAGGGTCGGCCGGCGGCGGTCACAGGCAAGTAGCAGGAACCGACGTCGGTTACCTGTGCGTCTAGAAAGTGATTTCCGAGGACAGAAGTGAGTGTTTGCATGATGAGTTTGAGTTGTAGTCTCAAGCTCGCATCTCTATTATTAGCAATACTATTTTTAGAGCCCTTGTTCAAGTGGCTTAACTATTTGTTGGAAGTGCATGCTCAGGTTTCCTAATTCTATATGTAGGAAAGATCTTCTTAGCTTAGTGTGTAGAATTGTATGAGTAGAACATTGTGAATGTTTGAAGAACAGTACAGAATTGAATCAATCCAGGTTTGTTGGATTTGATTGTTCTTGAGAGAGAGAGCTCTTGAGGAATAGAGATCTAGTGAGAGATCTATACATCTAGGAGAGGTGTGGAAGAAAGAAGTTTCTTCAATTGTATTCCTTTTGTAAAGAGTTTGTTAATACAAGTTTTCAGGATGGTTTCTTGTATCTCTTGTTCTTGCTGTTTATCATTTTAGTTACTTGTCTATCTAATTTATTTTCGCGTTTATTGCTTTCACAAGTGTAATCTATTATTGGTTGATCCCCAACAAGTGGTATCAGAGCTCAGGTTCACTAACAGGTGGTTCAGATTTGTGTAGTGTGTATTGATTACAGGTTCTCACAGGGATTTTTGTTTGAGTGGGAGAAGCAATGGCAGATGAAAGTAAATTGAGAATGGAAAGGTTCAATGGAAAAAATTACCAACATTGGAGAATGCAGATAGAGGATTATCTGTATCAGAAAGATCTCTACTTACCATTAGGTGGGGTTGCAAAGAAGCCCAAAGACATGGAGGATGAAGAATGGGAAGTTCTTGACAGAAAGGCTCTGGGGTCTATAAGACTGAGTCTAGCATCCACTGTGATATCTAATTTATCACAGGCAAAGTCTATGGTAGAGTTGATGACTACGTTAGCAAATTTGTATGAAAAACCCTCAGCTTCTAATAAGGTATATCTTAGGAAGCAGTTATTTAATTTGCATATGAATGAAGGTGAATCTGTTTCTACTCATCTGAATGATTTCAATAGAATTGTGAATCAATTAAGTTCAGTCAATATAGTGTTTGATGATGAAATAAAAGCTCTTTTAATATTATGTTCTTTGCCTGAAAGCTGGCATGGCTTAGTAATGGCAGTAAGTAATACTGCTTCTACATCAAATATTTTGAAAGTAGAGGATGTCGTTAGTGTTATCTTGAATGAAGAAATACGC
The DNA here is from genome assembly GCA_037957365.1 of Torreya grandis. Taxonomy (NCBI): domain Eukaryota; kingdom Viridiplantae; phylum Streptophyta; class Pinopsida; order Cupressales; family Taxaceae; genus Torreya; species Torreya grandis. The sequence continues at coordinate 989,839 of JARHVA010005826.1, read as the reverse complement.
AGAAAAAGCACAGAAGAGGCATCTGGGAACGCTTTAAGTTTTGAGAGCAGGGGAAGGCAAAAAGAGAAGAGCAAGAAAGGCAGAGCAAGATCCAAATCTAAGGGGAAAGGTAGATCTAAATCCAGAAATTGCAGAAGGCCACAATGCTGGAATTGTGGAAAGATGGGGCACATAAGCAGAGATTGTTGGTCAAAGCCTAAGGAGGACAATCAGCACGAAGGAAAGGAAGAAGCCAAGTTTGCAGGTATTGCACAAGATGCTTTAATTTTCTCTTTGCATAATAATATAGAATCTTGGGTGTTAGATTCTGGTGCATCTTTTCATGCTACCCCTAACAGGGAATATTTTAGTGACTATATCCATGGAGACTTTGGAATAGTGTATCTAGGGGATGATGAGCCCTGTAAAATTATTGGCAAAGGTAAAGTGCAGCTGAAGACGCAGAATAACAACACATGGGTGTTGAGAGATGTGATGCATGTTCCTAGCTTGAAGAGAAATTTGATTTCTGCAGGAAAGTTAGGGGATGAGGGTTGTACAGTAACTCTCACAGCAAAATCTTGGAAGGTGACCAAGGGTGCACTTGTTATGGCCAGAGGTAAGAGAGAAAGTCCTCTCTATTTGTGTAATTGTGTTACTAACAAATCTTCTTCTGTATTATCTACTTCAGATGTGGATGCTAAATTGTGGCACTCAAGGCTTGGCCACATGAGTGAGAAGGGGATGTCAATTCTTAAGTCCAAAGGTATGCTTTTAGATTTAAAAGGCATAGATCTAGAGTTTTATGAGCACTGTGTATTTGGAAAATAGAAAAGGGTTAGTTTTCTCAAGATCGGGTCTACTAAGAAGAGGCACAAGTTAGAGCTTGTTCACACAGACGTGTGGGGACCGGCTCAGGTTGCTTCCATTGAAGGATCACAGTACTATGTATCTTTCATAGATGATGCTACAAGGAAGGTATGGATCTATTGTATTAGAAGAAAATCTGATGTATTTGAGACTTTTAAAGTTTGGAAAGCTATGGTTGAGAATGAAACAGGTAAAAGATTAAAGTGCCTGAGATCAGACAATGGCGATGAGTTCTACAGTCATAAGTTCAGAGATTATTGTTACATGCATGGAATTCGTAGGCAAAGGACGGTTCCAAGGACACCTCAGCAGAATGGAATTGTTAAAAGGATGAACAGGACAATAATGGAGCGTGCAAGATGTATGAGATTGCATGCTGGTTTGCCCTTACAATTTTGGGCACAAGCTGTTGACACTGTAGTATACCTGATTAACAGAGGACCCTCTACAGCTCTGGATGGTGGTATTCCAGAAGAGGCATGGACAGGTAAAAAGGTTGATCTCTCATATCTCAAAGTTTTTGGTTGTGAAGCCTTTGTGCACATAGATAAAGAAAATAGAAAGAAGCTTGATGCTAAGTCTATGAGGTGCACGTTTATTGGCTATGGCTCAGATGATTTTGGTTACAGATTGTGGAATCTAGAAACTAACAAGGTAATTAGGAGCCATGATGTTGTTTTCAACAAAAGGGTGATGTATTGTGATCAGCTAAGGAAGCTGAATCAATCTGAGTAGAGCAATGGTGAATTGGACGAGGTGAAAGTCCAATACGAGCTCGTGGGAAAAAGAAATAATCACTTGCAGGAAAACACAGAGACCGACGTCGGTAGGTTAAAAACTAGCATCGACAGTACAGAAATTAGCGTCGGCCGTATAGAGACCGACATCGGCAGGACAGACACTGAGGTCGGTCAGGCAGAACTGACGTCGGCCAGTAACAGGTCTGGAGGTGATCGAGATCGGTCACTGTCAGAGAATTTGGGTGGACAACGTGTTGTGAACGAGTCTTAGACACCCATCAGGAGGTCAGAAAGGGTGAGTAAGCCTCCAATTAGATATTCTCCTTCTTTATTTTATTTATTGCTAACTGATGGTGGAGAACCAGAGAGTTTTGAAGAAGCAATACAGGTGGAGTCCAAGAGTCAGTGGGAGCATGGCATGGTTGAGGAGTTGGAGTCCTTAAGAGAGAACCAAACATGGGATTTGGTTGAATTGCCAGCTGGTAAGAGAACACTCAAGAACAGATGGACCTACAGGTTGAAAGAAGGTGAGAATGGACAGATGAGATATAAGGCCAGATTGGTGGTAAAAGGATTTGCACAAAAGCTAGGTATTGATTTTGGTGAGATTTTTTCTCCTATTGTTAAGATGACTTCTATAAGGGTTGTATTGTCTTTGGTTGCTTTTGAGGATTTGCATCTTGAGCAGCTAGATGTTAAGACATCATTTCTTCATGGAGATTTGGATGAGAAAATATATATGGAACAGCTAGAAGGATTTGAGGTCAAAGGTAAGGAGAAGTTAGTGTGCAAATTGAAGAAAAGCTTGTATGGCCTCAAGCAAGCTCTTAGGCAATGGTATTTAAAATTTGACAGGTTTATGACTGAGCATGGCTACAGTAGGTGTCAATCTGACCATTGCATGTATTTCAAGAGATTTGATAATGGTAGATATATTATTCTATTGTTATATGTAGATGATATGCTGGTTGCAGGATCACACATGCAGGATATCTCTGAGCTTAAGGTGAAATTAGCTCAAACGTTTGCTATGAAGGATTTAGGAGCAGCAAAAAAAATCCTTGGCATGAACATTAAGAGAGACAGGAAAAATCATAGGTTGATATTATCTCAAGAATATTATGTGGACAAGGTGTTGAAACAGTTCAATATGCAGGATGCTAAACCGGTAAGCACACCTTTGGCTGGACATTTTAAGTTGAGTAAAGAACAATGTCTTAATTCATATGATGAGGTTGAGTACATGAGTAAGGTTCCATATTCTTCTACAGTAGGGAGTTTGATGTATGCAATGGTGTGTACTAGACTGGATATTGCCCAAGTAGTGGGAGTGGTAAGTATATGGGCAATCCAGGAAAGGAACATTGGAAAGTAGTTCAGTGGATCCTTAGATATCTGAGAGGAACCAGTAGTAGGCACTTGTGCTATGGAGGTTCAGATACTTCTCTACATGGTTATGTAGATTCAGATATGGTAGGTGATTTGGATGGCAGGAGGAGCACTACAGGTTATGTTTTCACTGTAGGTAGAATGGCGGTTAGCTGGATATCAAAGTTGCAGAAGGTTGTTGCCTTGTCAACTACAGAAGCAGAGTATATTGCAGCCACAGAAGCTAGCAAAGAGATGATATGGATGACACGGTTCATGGATGAGCTTGGCAGGAAGCATGAGAGTTGTAGATTGTATAGTGACAGTTAGAGTGCAATCCATTTGGCTAAGAATTCAGCCTTTCATTCAAGAACAAAGCACATACAGCTAAGGTATCACTTCATATGACAGGTATTGGAAGATGGTGAGTTGAAGCTGGAGAAGATCCATACGGATAGGAATCTTGTTGATATGTTAACCAAGCCAGTTACTAAGGAGAATTTGAATCTTCATTCAAATTTTGTTGGTCTTCATGATTGAGCTAAAGATGGAGGAGTTAGAAGATGTTGATGTACAGGTACTGGTGCAGCTGTTTATCTCCAAGTGGGAGATTGTTAGGGTGTGGAGCTAAAAGCTTCACCAAGGAGCATACTTTGACAGGTTCAGGTCTACACAGACACCGGCGTCAGTCAGGAGCGACCGACGTCGGTCAAGTTCAGTTGCAGAGGTGCTGACATCGGTAGAGGGTCGGCCGACGACGGTCACAGGTAAGCAGCAGGAACCGACGTCGGTTACCTGTGCGTCTAGAAAGTGATTTTTGAGGACAGAAGTGAGTGTTTGCATGATGAGTTTGAGTTTTAGTCTCAAGCTCGCGTCTCTATTATTAGCAATACTATTTTTAGAGCCCTTGTTCAAGTGGCTTAATTGTTTTTTGGAAGTGCATGCTCAAGTTTCCTAATTCTATATGTAGGAAAGATCTTCTTAGCTTAGTGTGTAGAATTGTATGAGTAGAACATTGTGAATGTTTGAAGAACAGTACAGAATTGAATTAATCTAGGTTTGTTGGAGTTGATTGTTTTTGAGAGAGAGAGCTCTTGAGGAATAGAGATCTAGTGAGAGATCTATACATCTAGGAGAGGTGTGGAAGAAAGAAGTTTCTTCAATTGTATTCCTTTTGTAAAGAGTTTGTTAATACAAGTTTTTAGGGTGGTTTCTTGTATCTCTTGTTCTTGCTGTTTATCATTCTAATTACTTGTCTATCTGATTTATTTCCGTGTTTATTGCTTTCACAAGTGTAATCTATTGTTGGTTGATCCCCAACACACTTAGCTTGATCTCTTAGTTAGGATTGATATTATTTTCCTATGTATACAAGACTCATTCAATATATTTGATGAAGTTTTGGAGATAGAAAGTATTTATCATTATATGATCTATTTTTGTTTAATAGACTGAGATATTGTTTGCATAATGCATCAATAGCTTTTACTATGGTAATGGTTTGTAGATTTGACCAGAGGTGAGAGTTTTCTAAAATATTTCATGGTATTAGAGCTAAGCACAACATCAAGAGCCAATATCAAAGTAGAGAGGATACAGACCAGAGAAAGGACAAAATAGAGATCAAAGAGAGAGAGAGAGGTATTAAAGAGAAGTTGAAAAGTTTTCATGATATAGTAGCATACAAGGGTTTGATTAATATTACATCAACAAAGAAAATAAAAAAGAAACAACTAGGAAAAACAATTTGACAATGAATTGATAGTAACATAGCAACACATAATTTTTTTCACCTAGGATGGGCGCTCTTTCAGAATTTGAATTAGCTGGTTCGCAGGTAGGTGGGAAACTGGTTGGGGAGAATCTAGTAGGAGGTACAGACCCTGTAGGAACTATAGGGGGTGTGGAAAAGAATGTTGGGTCAGAATATTTGCCTGATGTGGATAATGGAAAGTCTATGTGTGTATCTAATCCTTTTTGTGGGGTCTGTGTCCCCCCATTGGATCATGTGGTGGGGCAGGATCTTGAAAAGGAGAAAGAAAATGTTGATTCTAACAAGGAAAAGTCCTCAGAAGGGATGAAGGTAGGGTTATCAGAATGAAGGACTTGGTCATCTCTATTTGGTAAGAAACCTACTGGAAAATCTCTTTTCTCGTCGGTGACTGCTAAGTCTTGTTGGGGAAAAGGTGAGTTTCAAGTTTTTATCCCAGATCCTTTAGTTGATTTTCTGTGTCTTCCATGGATTTCACCCTAGTGGGAAAATTTTTAGGAGCAAGACCAGATCTAGAATCTCTTAGAAAAATGGTTAAAAGGAATTGGGTTATTCGTGGAGAGTTAGATATTGCACCAATGTCGAATGGTTTTTTCTTATTTATCTTCAACTGTAAGGAAGACATGAATTCGGTTATTAGTGGAGGACCTTGGTCTTTTGGTAAATGTTCTCTTACTATTAAAAAATGGGAGCCTAACATGGATCTCTTAGATTCTTTTTTCTTAACCATTCCCATTTGGGCTAGACTTCTTGGTCTCCCTTTGGAATTTTGGCATGAAGACATTTTTAAAGGTATTGCCAATTCTTTTGGGGAACTTGTGGCATTGGATAATGCTACGGCTTCTAGAACCAAAATTCAAAGTGCTAGACTTTATGTTAAAGTGGTAGATCTGAATCATCTCCCAGAAAAGGTGGAACTAATATCCAAGCTTGGTAAAAAAACTCAAGAATTTTTTTTGAAGATTTGCCTAACTCTTGCTATGCTTGTAAGAAATAGGGGCATCTGGTTAAAAATTTTCCATCCAAAAGTAAAAATTATCCTAGTAGTGTTTTGGATGGGAAAAAGACCAAGGTCCAGCAAAAGAAAGTATGGAAACTCAAAGAAGATCATCACCAAGAACAAAAGAATAATGCAGATTCTAAAGATCCACATGCTGAGGTGGATAAAGAGCCTTCTTCTGAAGATTCTAATGTTCTACATGCTAAGATGGATAAAGATCTTTCTTTTTAGAAAGTAAACTCTGAGAAAGAAGGATATGGGTTGTAATTAGAAATCATAATACCTAAACAAAGAAAAGAGGAGCTGACAAATCTATCAAAACAAATCATTATCTATCAAAGGATAGAAGATCAATGGAGAGATGTAGATGACAAAATTGTGATAGAGGAAGGTGAAATCTTGGCTGAAGATGGAAATAAATCAGAGGGAGATCTTCTTTTTTCTCAGTCTAAGGAGATTCAGGTGTCATCTCAGGCTGATAATGACTTTCCTTTAGATGAGCTTCCTTCCCTAGAAGCTATGAAAGATAATGGAGAAAACTCAAAGAACAAACTAAACCAAAGAAAAAGGGCTGAAAAAAAGATTAATACTAAGGGGGTAAAAAATAGAAGCAACAAAATAGATCAACAAACTAAGGAGAAACCTCTTGCTTCTACTCTGAATAAATTTGGAAAAAGAGCTGAACAACATTCTAAGGTGAAACTGGATGTTGGTTCCCCAGACAAACCTGGAAGAAGATCCACTAAGAAAAATAGAGAGTTAGAAAGTATGTAGAATATTGATGATGGTAGGCAGGCAACTATTCTGGATTTTACCCCTAAAAAATAGATATGAAAATCATTACTTGGAATATTAGGGGGCTGAATAGTATTCATAAGTTGGATATTGTTAGGAATTTTGTTAGAGAACAAAAGCTTGATTTTCTCTTGCTACAAAAAACTAAGATGAATAAAGAGAAAGTGAAACAAATTAAAGATTTTAAAAATTATTCTATAAATGCTAGTAGTTCAAAAGGTGCATCAGGGGGAACTCTGATGTTATGGAAGAAGAATTATTATTCTAGAACCATTATGATTGCTAGTAAATATCTTATGATAGCCAAAATTACTAGTGTTGACCAAAAGGAGGGTTGGTATATTGTGAATACTTACGATCCCAACATTAAGCACCTAAGGAAAAAGGTCTGGGAGGTTGTTTCTAATTTTAAAAGTAAGGACTATTATGGACGATGGATTATAATGGGAGACTTCAATGTGCCTCTCTATGATCATGTGAAAATGGGAGGTAATGCTACCCAGCTAGAAGGGAGATTGGATTTATTGGAGTTTATAAATAAAGAGGGTTTAATGGATATGGACCTCCATGGAATTTAGTTTACTTGGAGTAATAAGAGAGTTGGTAATGAATGTATTCAAGCTAGGCTTGATCGTGCTCTTATTTCTCTTGATTGGACTAAAGAATTCATTCACAATTTGGAAGCCTGTCAGAAAATTGGATCGGATCATTTTCCCCTCATTTTCACTACTGCAAAGATTAATCTTAAAAAAAATCTTTTTAGATTTGAGAAGATGTGGATGCAACACCCACAGTTTGAAAGTAAATTGAAAGAATGGTGGAGTATTGATATTGAAGGCATGGCCCTCTTTAGAGTTGCTTCTAAGCTCAAAAATGTTAAAAGGGAAGTTAAAATATGGAATAAGAATGGCTTTGGGAATATCTTTGAGAACAAAAATGCTATTAAGGAGGATATTCTAAAAATACAGGAAAAAATTTAGAAGGAAGGATATACTTCTAACCTCCTCATTGAAGAAAATGAAAAGTTGGCTCAATATCATGACATCATCACTAAAGAAGAAATCTATTGGAGACAAAGATCAAGGTTGTTATGGTTGAATGAAGGAGATAAAAATACAAAAAATTTCCATCTATCCACTCTTAAGCATAGAGCCAAAATTCATATATCACACCTAAAAAAGGGAGACTTAAAGATTATAGAGGATAAGGCCATTATGGATGAAATGTTGGCTTTTTTCTCTTCGCTAATGATGGTTGATCCTAACATCAATTTGGATAGTCAGGATGAAATCCTTAGAGTGATTCCTCCTCTAGTTTTGAAGGAACAGAATAAAATGTTAAGCTCAATTCCTAAGGATGATGAAATTTTCAAAGCTATTTGTTCTCTGGGAGGAGATAAAGCTCCTGGTCCTGATGGATTCCCTATGTTTTTCTTCCAAAAACTTTGGAAATTTGTTGGTAAAGATGTATGTGATGGTGTGAAAGAATTATATGGAGCTAAACAGATGCTTAAGGAAGTCAACTCCACCTTTCTATGCCTGATTCCAAAGAAAATTGGTGCTAATTCTCTTGATCATTTTAGACCGATCAACCTTTGTAATTCTTTTTATAAAATTATTTCCAAAGTTCTTACTTCCAGACTTATCTAAGTGATTCCTTTGATTATTGCTCATCAACAAAATGGCTTCATCCCAGGTAGACAAATCCTTAATTCTATCATCTCTGCTCATGAGAATATTCACTCTTTGTCTTGTTCTAACAATCAGGGGTTCATTATGAAAGTTGATATTGCTAAGGCATATGATAGAGTTGATTGTTATGGTTAATGGAAGCTCATCTCATTTCTTTTATCCCTCTCGAGGATTGAGACAAGGTGATCCTTTATCCCCCATCCTTTTTGTTATTATGGCTGATTGTTTAGGGAGATATATTGGGGACTTAGTCCATAGAGGTTTCTTTAAGCGATTACAACCTTCTTCTCATCCTCTAATTTGTTCTCATGGACAATTTGTTGATGATACAATCTTTATGGGTAAGGCTAAAGTTAAGGAAGCCAGAAATTTGAAGCAAGATATTAACTTATATTCTGCTACCTCTGGTCAATTGGTTAATTGGAATAAAAGTGTTGTGTTCTTTATCAACACCCCTATCTAGAGACAAAATAAAATTGCTAAAATCCTTGGATGTTCTATAGGATCTCTCCCCTCTTCTTACTTGGGTCTTCCTCTTGGCCTAAAGGTCCCTGATACCTTTTGGGAAGATATTATTAATAAATTCAGCAAGAAACTTGTGGGATGGAAAGGAAATCTTTTAAGCTAGGCAGGGAAGTTAACTCTTCTTAAAGCTTGCCTTCAAAGCATACCTACTTATGCTTTAAGTCTCTTTAGAATTCCTATGAAATTTTCTGAGTCTATTGAAAAAATTCAAAGAAATTTTCTATGGACTGGTATTGAGGAAAAAAGGAAAATGCCTTTAATTGCATGGGATCATGTTTGTAAACATATCTGTGAAGGGGGATTGGGAATCAAGAAAATCAGAAGTATGAACAAAGCTCTTTTAGCCAAACTAGGTTGGAGAGTTTACCATGACAACAAAGAGTGGAGTACCATATGGAAACATAAGTACCTCTTCAATGCTAAATCCCTTCCTGATTTCTTCTCTTCTCCTGATGTTATTCATCCTTCTTCTATATGGGGGGCTATTCAGGGGACCAAGAAAACTCTAGAAAAAATATGTTCCTGGAAAATTGGTAATGGGCTTAAGGTGAAATTTTGGGATGATGTATGGTTAAAGGATCATCCCTTGATTGGAGATTTTCATGACAAGGATTTAGTTGATTGATGCAAGCAGAGATATGGCATATTAGTCAGTCATTATTGGCAGAATGATTCCTAGGTGAATTTAACTGATGTTGATCAAGGCTTCAATAACATACAATTATCTCTTAATGATGTCTCTCTTTATCCTTATCTTTAAGATAAGATTATTTAGCATGCTAACCCTAGTGGCTAATTTAAAGTCTCTACTATCTTTGCTTTAAAGGAAAAGGGTAATCAACCTTTTTGGTCTCATGCCTAGATTAAGGGGCTCATCCCCAAAATTAAAATATTCTTTTGGACTCTGCTTCAAAATAAAATTCTGACCCTTGAAAATTTGCAAAAAAGAGGTATAAATGTGGTTAATAGGTGTATTTTATGCAAAAATGTATTTGAAGATAGAGACCATATGTTTTTGAATTGCTCTTATACCCAGCTAGTGTGGACTGAGATTCTTAGTTTTTGGGGTATAAAATGGGTCCATCAAAACAATGTGGAACTCTCTTTTAAAAGCTGGTGTTGCCCCTCTAAGGATCCTGATGCTCTTTTTCTTTGGAAACTAACTCTCCCTCATCTTTGGTAGGGTATTTGGAAAGAAAGAAACAATAGAATATTTAGGAGTAAAGAACTTCCAGGATGGGTGCTTGGTCAGAATATCATTAGAGCCATCAAGGAGAACTTTAAATCCTAGAGGGATTCTAATCAAACCTTTCAATTTGATAACCCTTTATGATCTGAAGGGTCAAATTTGAAAAATGATAATCCAAGATCGATCATAAAATGGTATGTTCCTCCTAATGGATGGATTAAAGGGAATTTTGATGGAGCAGCTAAGGGAAATCTGAGAAGAGCGCGATGTGGAGGGGTCTTGAGAGATCATGTGGGAAATGTAATTGATGCTATTGCTATCCCAATTGGTAATTTGAATAGCCATATTGCTGAAGCTACTGCAGCCCTCTCCACTATTAAATTAGTTGTTGAGTTGGGGTATTCCAAATTATGGTTGGAAGGTGATTATTTGAATATTATTAATACCCTAAAGAATAAAAATTCAATCTCATGGTCTATTGAGGCTACAGTTATGGAAATCAAAGCCTTAATTCAAAAATTTGAAAAAGTGGCCATATCCCATACATATCGAGAAGCCAATGGGGTCACCAACTGGATAGCCAATCATGCTATTCAAACGGGGCATAAGGTGAGGTGGCTTGATGAATTACATAAGCACATGGATCTTAAAGCACTTATTAATTATGATGCCATTCATTCCAAAGTGGGAAAGATTTGCTTGGATTAGCAATTTAATGATTTGGTGGAGTGGCCTTATGGTTGTAGGATTACCTTTCCCAAGGAGGTACATTCATGAGAATGTAATGTGGTTGTTGCATGTATCATCAAAAAGGTGAATTCCATTTCAAGTAACAAATAATTGGTTCCTTTCTAACTTCTATGTTTGGGTGCTTCTAGTTTTTTGTTTGCTTTGTAATATGAAGGGTGAACCGAGGAAGCAAGAGCCCAAAAAATGTGAAGACTGGAAGGCTAGACAGGATGTATGGAAGATTCTTCAGAAAGGGAAGGTGGTCAATTATATGGAGAATTTGCATGGCTTTAAACCCCATGTCACTACTACCTTCTTTAAAAATTGGGTTGATGACAGAGTTACTCTCTATGGAGTCACTGTGAAGCTTACTAAGGACTTCATTGCTAAGGTCATGGGGCTTCCCATGGGTGGTATTAAGTTCTCAAAATAGACAAGTATCTCCAATGCGGCCTACAAATTTTTTTTGAAGATGGATGCAGAGGAGAAGCAACTGGAAAAGAATGGAGACTTCTTTGATGTGGAACAGATAAAAGGAATTTGGCGAGACGTGTTATGTTGTATCTATGAGTACTTTATCCTTGATGGTAGGAATAAAAGAGTTCAAAAATTTCATTTTGTTTTTCTCAACCACTTTAGGCACAAGGATAGAATTTCTTTCCCTTTCTATCTGCATTTTTCGTTGCTTTAAAGCTTGTATGCCCATAAGAAGAAGGAGTCTCGTCCCATTTTACTTGAAGGTCTGATACTTCTCATAGAGGGTTTTTGTAAAAATAAATCCATAGCTTTGATTCCTTTTTCTGACAAACATAAGGGTTCCAAAAAGTGTAACAAGGATGAGAATGTTAAAGGGATAGAAAAGGCAAAGCCAAAACCCTCTAGTTCTCAAAAACAAATTGTAGAAGAGGATTTTGAGTTGGAGAGTACTGAAAGTTCTGAGAAGGATGTCCTGAAGGAAGATGAAGGGATGGATGTTGGGGAGTTTAGCTCTAATTTGGATGGATATCCAAAAACTAAAGGAAAAATTAAGAAAGGGAATGAAGAGGATACAATTGAGGGAAACATAGAACAGAGCAATTTTGAAAATGAGGGTAATCAAACTGTGTCCAGGGAAAGTGATAAAGACAAATATATCTTAATTGATGATCTAGTTTCTATGAGAGAGGAAGATCATATGTTTTTGGCTTCTACTCCTACTATGGAGACTAGGGGACAAGAAGAGGAGGAACCTATTAAGCATGAAGACCCTATTGAGACTAGAGAGGAGAAATTGATGGATAGGGAGGAACAAATTGAAAAGGTTGATTCCCCTCCACATGAGATAGCAGAAGACATTTGTGAATCTCCACAGATGGAAACCAAGCTTTCCTTCTTGCATTCTACCAAGTCCAAAGCTGACTCTATTCTCCAAGTTGATTCTTGGATCTATAATGAAATAATGGGGCTGAAGAAGAAATTGGAAACAATGCAACACAATTAGGATGTTGATCGGACCAAAATTAACCACTTGGAGATGCAAATATGAGATATCCTAGAAAAACTTAAAGATAATGAGCATAATCTTAGAATGCTCATCAAGGAAAGTAGAACAAAGATGGAACAGGTAACATCAAGGAAAGTAGAACAAAGATGGAACCTCGATAAAAGAGCAAATGAAGAAACCATATCCTTGGAGGGTCCAAGTAAGAGGACAAGGCAGAGTTCAAGGAAGAAATCCTTGCAAGTTGCTGCTACTTCAGCTACTAAATCCATTCAGGATACTGCTACAATAGGGAAGGAGGCTATTAAGATGATCGTGGATTTGCAATAGAAGACTAGGGTCTTCTTTGCTAGTTTGATTTCTGTTTTGGTCTTTTTTGTTGGTTGTTATAATAGGTTTTTGTTTTTGGTCTTGTTTATTGGTTCTTGGTCAAAAACTTTATTTGAGGTTCCAGGTCCTTATAAAACCTAGGTACTTTTATTGATCTATGTTTGTGGTTTTAGGTCCCTGTAAAACTTGATTTTGATGCTGCTCTTTAGTAGGTTTTAGGAATGCTTTTCCTGGTGGTTGTTAATGTTTTATCCTTTTTTGATACTGTTTAAGGGTTTTGGGGTCCCTTCAAAACCTGCTTTTACCATAATCTAAAACATCTTATTTTTCATGTTATTTTTAATTATTGAATACCATTGGGTGACATTTGATCTGATAGGTGGTTAGATCACCTCACAAAAACACTTTATTATAATTATGCTCATTTATCTGTATACTTTCAAAGGCATTTTTGTTAGAGCCCAATATTTAACATTGTTTGAGTGTGCTTTTTTATGACACTTGTGTTTTTATCCCACATTGCTCCCTTATTTTTTGATAAACTCTCATGATTTGTGATGACTTATTTGACAGATTAATAGTCTTCTTGTTTGAAGCTATTCTGGTGTATACAATATCTTCATTATTTTCATTTGGTATTTCTTAAGATATATTATACTTGCACTAAATTATAAAGTGGCATGGGGGTTTTGCTTTTATAGCCTAGTTTACTTTCATGTGTGTGTACCTTAGTTTTTGCACCCTTTACTATTTGAGTTGATAGTCTCTCTCATTACCACCATGACCTTTTTTTAATTCTTATTTTATACATGGGTATATTATTTAAGCACTTTGTTTTCTATGACCCATATGAGGATTGTTATGTTTCATTGGTATTCTTAGTGACTCTTTATGTAGTGACACCAATGTGGCATCCCCAATAGTCTTTGTGTTCACTTCTCACCATTTTCAGTCCAATTATTTAGATAATATCATTGTCATATACTACTAGTTAAACATTGAAAGAGGGTATTGAGGTAATACTTCCTTGGGTTCATCATTCTACCTAACAATCTAGAGTGTAATGTTAATATTTAGTGATCTTCATATTCAACAACATTCTTACTTAGACAAGTGGAAGTTATAATAACTTAACATCCATATATTCTATCAAGATAGATTGGCATCTATAGGGACACTTACCTTAACACTACATTTTTTTGTATGGGTACCTCATCAAGACTTGTTGGGACCCATTTTATTCCTTCATTTCTCTCTTTTTAGGGGGATTTATTTCCATATGGGTTTTTTCCCTTTTTCCACTTTATGAGAGATTATTTCATGGATATATTGTACATGAGTACTTGATTGGGCCTTGTTTTCAGAACTCATACTGTGGATATGCCACTTAATTTTTTAACCCCTATCTTCAATTGAGAGGTGTGTTATATTAAGTTATTTACCTTAGCTCATGTTCACCTACGTAATTTATTATTCTCACCCACTTATGTGTAGATATTTCATTTTTATTATTTTATATATTATAAGATATTACATATTTATCTATTAGATGTTATGGGGATAATTTATAGTTGTTTCTATCCTTTAGAGATAGTTATCTCTTAGTCTTAGGTTTGATCTCTAGCTTGATCTCTTAGTTATGATTTATCTCTAGCTTGATCTCTTAGTTATGATTGGTCACTTATCTTGATCTCTTAGTTAAGATTGATCTTCCTTTTTTATATATGAAGGGCCCATTCATTATATTTGATGAAGCTTTGAAGATATAGAGGATTTATCATTGTATGATATATATTTTTATAATAGACTGAGATATTGTTTGAGAAATGCATAAATGGATTTTAATGTGGTAATGGTTTTTAGATTTTACCATGGGTAAGAGTTTTATAAACTCTTTCAAGTTTTAGGAATTTACATAATTAAATTAAAACCCTAGGACAAAAATTAATAACCAATACAAGCATTGTTCTAGTCTACAATCAAGTTCACCAAAATGTTTGCCCTTATAATTAATTAGTGAATTGAAATTAATTATAAAGTATTCTAAATATGAAATATAATATAAGAGAGATAATTAAAGTATCCTATTATAAAAACACAATGATATATATAATTTACACAAGTTATAAATTACTATAAATAACAACTAGGGATAGGATTAGAGAGATGCCCTTGAAAATTGATTTATTCTTCCTGTATTATGGTTTTATTTAATGTGACTATAGAAAACTAAAAATAGATACCTTAAAACAAAATCAATTTAAAAATTTTATTCATTATATTCTAGGGCAAGTGTGTAATAGTTGGATAGGGTCCTAATTTGTTGTCCTCTACTACACATTTTTTTGTGTTGACTATGCATTGAATTTTAAATTTGGATATTATTCAGCTCTATCTATAGGTCAACTCATTCTATTAGAGTCTATTTGGATGCATAAATCACCTTTAAAAATAAAAAATAGTCCTACATAAGGAAATAACTAAGATCAAATTCAAAGGGGGAAAGAAGTGGGGAAGTGGGATATGGCCGAGCTATTCTTAGAAAACTCTTTCTTAACTGAGTGTTATGTACACAATCTGAATGGACCTGAGGTTGATTAGTTCTCCCTATAGGGAAGATGATAGATAAATGCAACTAGAAATTTGTATTAAAATGATTGACAAAGGATGGCCTCAACTTGAAAGAATTTTTTTTAACTTGGCCAATGATTGTATTACTATAACACAAATTCATTAGGGCTCTTTGTTGAATACATAAGTGCTTTTGAATTTCCTTTACAATATAGTGTTAACTAATGTAACAAGGGGTTTCAAGTGAGAAACTTGATGTGTTATTATAGGATACTATTTGAATTATTTATGATAAGTAACCTATTGTTGTGCACAATAGAATCATTAAGAATCATGTCATTTTTAAAAGCTAACTATTAGAGTAATGTATACAAGTATACACTAGTGGATAGGTGCACATTGTGTCCCTATCTTCCTAGTGCACACTTGTTGAGATTGGATAGAGGCTTATAAAACTAAACTAATAGTAAAGTTTTTGCTTATCAAGGATGTTTAGGGAAAAAATATGTAATTATATAAGATGTTCATAGTAATTTCAAGACTTATAAGGCTATCATATAGATAAATGGTTATCGAAATGGTAAGTTGGCCAAGCAAGGTAAAATATGTAAAGGATAAACATTGCCAAAGATTTACTAATTTAATTTTTGTGTCTAAAATTGATTAGCTTAAAGTAGTTTATCATAAATTATTTATAATTTATAAATTTCATAACTTGAACTTTATAAATATTAAGAGATTTGAGAATAAATTAGAATATATACAAACATAAATGTTTCTAATGGGTGGGGGAGGGGGGGGGGCACTTTACAAATTACTTAAAAAACATCTAAAAAATCATTTAACATGATTACATATAAGTAAATGATCAATAATAATCTTCTCAATGATTTAAATAATTCACAACTAATCATAATCCTTAAAGTAAAACATAGCATTATCTAAATATTTAAAATAATCATATGATCAAAATGTTAAATAGTTGAACTAAACATACTATCAAAACTACAACCAAATAAGTACATTAAAAATACCACTATCAAAATTATGTAGAAACTAAAAGTACCAAAATTTAGAATGTGAGAAGTATCTTAACAAATTTAAACATCCAAAAACATGAAACCATGTGAACTAAAAAATAAATTGGATCACCAAATTACAACTGTTCCTTATCAAAATCATCCCCAAAAACTAAATCAATTTATGGAGATTGTCTATCCATTTGATATTTAGTATATTCAAGAGGTAAATTAGGAAACTCAATAGCATTAGTGTCACCACATTAATAATCTATATCAATATTAACCTTATTCATCACATGAGTAACTAAAAGTTGAGATGTAGGGATACCAATGCATTTTATGCTAAAAGAGGCAAAATTATCAAGAATAAATGAAAAATGATTCGAAACAATATAAAAAATATGATTAACATTAAGAAAAAGATCATGAGCTATATGGATCTCTTGAGAGTATTCTTGTTTTAACCTTTTAGGGTTTTACTAGTGTAAATCCTATGTTTGATTAATGGGAAGAGTAGTTTAAATCATTGAAATACTATGAAATAAATAACCATTGATTTGTCATATACTTTGACTTGATTTGACTTTATAAAAATAGTAATAAATATGTGAAAATAAAGACTTATCTAGAAACATTTGATGCAGAATATTTGAGTATTGAAAACTAAGATACAAGCAGGTTTGAGTATCATCAACTGGATCCTTGTGTTAGGTCCTCTCCTAGATAGTAGTGCCACACTTAGATAGTATTACCATGTGGCTCTAGTGTTTTAAAAATTCACTAGTGTCCTTTATATAACACCATTCTTAAATTTTATGTGTACTTGTGCCTATGCTTATGGGTTTTGTTCCTACATACATGAAATTTGAAACTTTGTATTATGCTTGTAATAGCTAATTTATGTTGCAAAACCTAATCCTCCTTGAAAGTATAGCATGAATTGAAAATGTATGTTAATTAGTACTATATGATGGACATCTTCAATACCTTGCTATGAAGAGAGTTCCCTACATACCAATACTCTGAAGAGGGATCATGCCCAATGTAGTTATCCCACCTAGTGTTTTGTATAAGTGCAAGTGAATGATAGAATGATAATGGTATTCAATGACTTGAGTGTGCATGAGCTTGGAAAAAAATGAAATTTGGGCTTTGTGTAGCTGTAAATGGTAGGATGTAGAATTAGGATAGAATAGGGATTAAAAACCTTGATTTTGCTTAGCTTATTTCTTGTTTGAATATACTTTTTGCATCTATTTTATAGCTAGTGGATAGAGGTCTAAGAGTTTTGTATTTATAGTGTTTTGTAGCTTGTGTGGTTAATAAAAAGTGCTTAGGCCAACTTTAGGAGGGTTACATGTTTGAAAATTATTGGGAGAGTTAGGGCAAGGGAAACTAGTGCCATGTTGGGGACAATAGCACCATGTGGCTCTAGTGTCCTTAATGTGGTGATAATGTCTAGCTGGTAGGCTACTAGAGATAAAGGGCTAGGATTTAAGGATGAAGGTCTAGGATCTAATGATGAAGGTCTAGGACTATTTTTTTACTGACTAGGGATGCCTGTGGTCTACACAAAAGTTATAAGTGTGATAATGGCTCTAGGATAGGTCTAATGCTAATATAGGAATATGATATCTCAAGAAACACTCTTAAAATCCCAATACCCATTTTATGTGATTACATCCCCTGACTTTATGCTAGAAATGTACTAAAGTGAAATGACTAATATATAATAAAAATAAGCATACCTAGACTTACTTAGGAAGTGAGGCTCGTGTAGCTGAGTCTAAGTATGTGAAGTTGGGCTTGCATATGTAAAGAATGATCCAAATCATGACCTATAATAAAATGTGCATAACTTAATCATTATTTAAGAGGTATAAAAATTAAAAGACTATGTTGAATAAATAAGTAACTAAGTAAAGCTAAGTAAAGAGATAGGAAAGAGGAAATGAATGAATACACCTTATTGGGTACATGAACCAATGTATGAACTTAGTGATAACCTATGTGTATGCTTGTACATAGTGATCAAATCATTGAATAGATTAGAATAAGATGATATCTTGCTCAATCCTCATGTGTGGGTGTCTCAACAACTCAATCTAATTTTGACTCCATCATTGCCCACCCCTACTTGGTGGATCATGACCTGTGAATAGCTTGGATTAGACTGTAAGTATGTCTAATACTCTCATATGGGTGGCTCAAGAACTCAAGTAGTAGATGAATCTAAAATTAAACTAAACAAAGTGATAAAAATGTATAATTGGGTACATATAATTATTTATGTCATATTCATAGCCATGCAGGTACATTAAGTAGATCTAGTCCACTCAAGAACACCAACCACTACATATGGAGTAAGGCATGAAACTAGTGACAACCTAGAATATGATGTCAAGTGTATAATGTGTAGATAATGACATGAAGTTTTCCATTCCATTTGATCAACTTGTATGTAACTAATCATGCATAAACTATGTATTGCACACATGCCCCCAATCTGATATTTGAGTATACTAATTCTAGACAAAGTTGTAATAATTATATCTATATATCTGAGCTGAATGTGTGGATGATCATGTTATGCATGATTCCCCTAATTTGAGTAAATGATATGAATTTGATCTAAAGTAGTGTGAAAATGATCAAATTATGAGCATAATTTTAAAACATGTAGTTACATTTGTGCCAACCTATATTATACCTAATGTACTATTTTGGCTAATTTGAACTACCTTAAAATTAGGGTTACTAGATAGTAGAACCATGTCCTGGATAGTAGCACCATGTGGTACTAGTGTCCTAATATTGGTGCTAATATATGTCTAGTCTTAAATTTAAGTGACTAAATTACTTTTTGAATCCCTATTTTTTATTATGTCTTACCTGTGTCTGATTTCTTGAAACTGAGCTTGTGTGCTGAAAATGATATGTGAATACAATGTAGGAGCTTGATATTTATGGAAAACCCCTATGAATGCCCCTTTTTTGAGGGGATTTATTGACCTGTGAAATAATTATCCAAAAAAAAAATCTCTACAAAATGTGTTAGTTAGAGCATATATGATAACTGTGTGATAATCCAATACAATGTGAAAATATAACATCAAAATGTAAGAGAATTTGGGCATAAGTATGTAGTGTAAGATGTATATTATATCTAGCATTACATAATGGTGTCATGATAGATGTAATCAATGTGTATTAAAAAATATAAGTAGCTACCTAGGAGGATGGGGAATGATGTCCATCATGACACCCAAGTAGGAAGGGTAGATACATGAGGTGTCTCATGGCATTGAAAACTAATGTGTATAACAATTAAATAAAAGTGTCATGGTTATGATGCATATAATAAAACATACATAAAAAACACCTGAGACACATTAAATAGGCCAAGGGGGAATAATATAAGGGACATGGGAACATGTCACTAAATATGAGAATAGAAGACTTATAAGGACATATTCAAATGTCCACATACATAAGCAGCAAATAAGTTGGCTTAGAGATACATAAAAGGACATGTTTAAATGTCCACATACATAATCAATAAATCACACACAAGGGACATGGGAACATGTCTAAGGCATACATGAATATAAGTGGCATAGATCCAAAGGAAAATGGCATATTAAAATTTCCTCGAGTAGAAGAAGCATAGGAAACAAAATCAAGTCTAAACTAGGAAATCTAGAAATAAAAGTGTGTATGAATGTAGTATAAATCTATATAAATTATAGGATATACATCTATTGAGTTAAAACTAGTGATAGTTGAAAAAAATATGAGTATGAGTAGAAATGATCAATATCAATATGTATCAATGCATAAACTAGAATATAAATAATGTAAGGATAAAACTTGGTAGTAGAAACTATGTATAAGATGCCCTTAAGTGGGTAGATGTATCAAATAAATAAACTTGTATTGGTGTATATGCTCCCATTGGGTATATGATAGCAATTCTAGATTACTGTAGTGGACCTGAGTCTTGTATGTAATCTACAAGCACTTGATAAAAATAAGTAAAGCATGTATGTATGATAAAACTGACTATACTATGATAGCTAGCATATGTAGTGTCTAGAAAATATATACATATCAATATATACAATCTATAAATTTTGTATTTTCTAGATATAAGCTATGTATAAGAAAATGAAAATAAACTATGTATAAGGAGAAAGGGAGAAGAAATTATGTAAAAGGAGGTGGGATCCATAATAACTAATGCGTCTCATGGGAGACTCACTATCACCATGACCTATGTCAAATAAGGGAACTATGATCATGTGTGCTATGTGAAATGGTAACTATGATCCCATAATTTTCTATGTAAAATAGTCTATGTTTGTATCTACCTGTATAGTGGTACTATGAATTTGTGGCACTAAATGTGATGTCTTGAGAACTTTAGGGGTCTTAGAAACCCATCTTGTAGAAGAATATATAGGTGAATTAGGTTCCCTATGTTAAGAACCCTCAGAACCTGATAATATTGATCTCAACATAAATTAAGTAGAAGAAGGTCTTATAGAATCTATGACATATATTTGATGCATGGGTATCTCTAATAATGGTCTCCATGAGAGAGTATGCATATATGTCAATACTATAGGAGTATACCTTACATACACTAGTGGATCTAGTAAACTATATGATGTATGCATAAAAATTACATGTTGAGTTATGACTGATACTTGTACAATATCTGGTAACATTGCTGGAAATGTAATTGGTGCCTATGATAGAACTACCTATGGGATGGGTAGAAGATACTCATATGGGAAACCCTCATCTTTGGCCACATGATTTAAATTTATGCACTTCAAGAATATATGCACTATATATGGGATATATCTAAAATACTATAACCATAACCTACCCAATAACATATCAAATATGTCTTTAATAGGTACTATTAGGAATTGAGTGGCTATATAAGTTGGTCCAACCTATAATGGAAGAAAAATATCCTCGATGGAGATCTAAAAATGACCACTAAAATCACTAATGAATGTATCTATGGGTAATATATCTTTCTCTGAGTAACCCAAATTATTAAAAAGTGTCATAATGCACATGATAATACTTGACCCATTGTCAACCATAACACTCTAGATAGGATGATGATCTATGTATGATTGTATAGAGAGTGCATGTAAATATATATCATCATCAACCATATCCTAATATGATAATTTTATGAGTGGTATAGGTGGAACTATGGTATGGTACATGACAATAATTTGTGTAATGGGCATGCCTCCTCTATAATTGTATGATATGAAAATGGTGGTGGATGTGCCTGATATGTGTAGTGAACACCTGATGTACTCCCTAACTCATTCATTATATGATTTGGAATGAATATAAAAATATTTTTAGTAACTTAGATTCTATTTTTTTTAATTTTGGTTCCTCTGTGGGTGTTCCCATATCAATAATATTAGCTTCAATAAAATATTGTATCTTATGATTTAAGCTTATGCATCTATTTTTCATATGGCTTGGTGCCTTATGATACTCATAAATATAGTAGAATCATAGTTATTTGGAAGAGGACATGTTGTATCAACCTATTTAATGGGAGGGAGAGATATGATATTTTATTCCAAGAGTTTTAAAACTTGCGGTGGTGACTCTATAAGGTTGGTGAAGATTCTGTGCTAAGGAGTAGATAAAACGAATCTAGGAGGTGGCTTAGAAGCTATGCTAATTATGGTTTTTTGATCACTCTTGTTCTTAGTAGGCCTTACCTTTTATAAAGGTTTATTTGAAATCTTAATAGTTGATTCTAATCCATTGGTATAATTGAGTTTTCCCATTGATAGGAGCTTAACCTCTCTTTATTTGATTGTATGGCACAAATCTATAATTATAGGAAACTTATTGAACAAGATAGCTTCATGTAATACTAGTAAAACACTTTATTTAAATATGTACTAAATCTATTCATCTATCATGAGGATAGTCAATGTGACTAATATATTCTTGTATTGTAAGATATAATTTATGATAGGCTCATTTGACTTTTGTTTTAATTGTTCCACTTGTGCATACAAAATATTATCACTGATATTGATGAAGAATTGTGTCAAAAACATGTTAGCCAAAGGATTTAATGTTGTGATATATCAATTTGGTAAATCATAAAACCATTTTAGGTTATAATAATTTAAATTATGTGGAAATAAATTTAAAATAAGCCAATCATTGGACATGTATTCCAAACATGCTACATGAAAATCTCTAAGATGATGCTCTAGGTCACCCTTGCCATCATATAATGTAAGCCTAGGTGCCATAAAATTAGGTGGAAAGGGAGTTGTTTCTATGTGATGTGAAAAAGGTGTATGTAATAAAATATTATAATCCAAGGCATGTGATGGCTTAGTGGTTCAATTATCAAGATCCTTATCAAGATGTAACATCTTAGACTGCAAAGTATGAATCTTGTGCACAAGGGATTGCATAATTAGAGTGGAAGAACTAGCCACAAGAGTGTAGTATTACTAAAGGTTATTGAATTAAAATTTTAGGTTATGATATCCTAGTTGGAACCATTATAGGTGTAACTATTATAACCAAAATTTTCACCCTAGGAGAAGGTTGTTTAGACCTCTCTAATTTGGTGAAACATGGGATTACCCCTAGACCTGTGGTTTGTCTATAACATGGGTAAACCTATAGATTGAATGGATATCTCACCTTGAAAAATCACTTAGGATAACTTTAATTACTTTCTTTCTTTTAAAATGGGGATAAATAACTAAAATAAAACTAATTACCAGTGGTGATGTACCAAAATTTGTTGACCACTACCACACATTGCATAATGTACTAAGACCTACAAGATAACATGAACATACACACATTCTAGATTAAAAATATTGCATAAATGTTTTTTAGAATAATAATGAATCTTAAGGATGAGATATAAGACTGATTATACTTCAAAACCCATGAGATACCCATGATGACACCAATTACAACTTGTAATAGAGAAACAACCACATGAGGTAAGATAAATAAGACACAAACAAGGTGATATACAACTACACTTGATGAGAACAACAATTTAGATATTTATAACTATATTTAGTAATAAAATTATATAAAACATCATATATTTTATTGATCAAAGGCATAACAAATGGGCAAGGATTCACCATACCCAATTGGAGGATACAAACTAGCCAAAAGTGGATAAATATATAGAGAATATGAGAGAGAAAAGAAGCGTGTAGGAGAGAGAAGGTAGACAAGTGTTATATGAGTTAAAAAAATAAGTGGAATTATTTAAATACATAAATATTTATAACATTCCATGAATATCTCCTCTTTAGGTGCTTTGAATTTTCAAGTGGTGTGGGAGTTGAAATGGTTGCTTGACACCTTGACTAGCTTTTTGAAACTTCTCTTCTTGACATGTTGAAGGACAAGTGAAATTATTGATTTTCATATGAGTTTCCTCTACCTCTTTTCTCTACTCTTGACAACACTTAATTTTCCTTAGTAGGTTTTATTTGACACATCACCTCTTTCTCATGCTAATTGTCTAAAAAGCTCTTAATCTCTTTAGGCTTATTTTACACACAAGTGTCAAAACTTGGATTCAATTATTTTAGATCATAAAAAATTCATGGATGGACTATTAATACCATATTATACTTTAAAAAAATCATTTTTATGCCTTAAACTATCCCCAAACATTCATTCTCTACCAAAAGCCTCAAAGAGGTTATATTCTTTGTAGCCTTTTTTAGTACAAACTTAATTGTGTAGAGAAAAATGTAGATAATGTTGAGAATATAAGGTCATATTATATTACCATATATTTTTTTACATATCTAGATTCAATTTCATGATCTAAGAGTGAGTTTATATGCCCTTTTTTGCCAATCTCTTGTTCCAATTAGGCCTAATTAGGCCTCTATGCCTAGAAAGTGGATTTTGTCTCTAAATCCTCATGCAAATGTGAAACCTATGAGAAGTGTGTGATTCATGTTACCCATACCAAGACCAAACTTCATGTCATTTTTGGGATTATGGAACATTGTGATTATATCTAAACCATGAAATGGCCAAAAATAAGCCCTTCATAACCCTGTTTGGACTGCCTTACATAATGGAGTTTGTTTAGTCACTTTCACTAGTTCTTGATATATATTTTTTTAATTTTAGGATATGAAATAAGTATCAATTGACCTCTTCCAATTATTTTCAAGTGTCCATCTCTCCAAAATCCTAATAAAACACTAAAAAACACATAAAATAGTGCATTTATGGTAATCTATACAATAGTTCATAAAGCTCAAGTACATATGGATGAGACACTTGGAGTATATAAAAATATCTAGGAGGTTTTAAGATAAAAATATGGAATTAGGTATGATTTATAATTACATCTCTATAAAATAGTCACTGTTAGGTTTTAAGAGAGGTTTAAGACCTATTTGGGGTCTTAATAATTGTTCATAAAGAACAAACCCTTTCTCTCTTAATTCCAATTTTTTTTTTATGGTACTCCTATAACATGTATAATGACCATTCAACCCCATGCTTCTCATCATGAAAGGTGTGAATAAAATTTGATGACCCTCAGGTTGAAGAACAAGCATCTCTTTAAGTTTGGTTTGAGATTTAATGACCTTCATGACTTATGTGAGGTTTCTCCTAGCTTATTCCAATGTATTTTTTATCATAATCCCTCATCAAAGTCTCTTACATCCCATTGGAATAATCTTAGGGTTTGTAGGCTAATTTGCCTATCCTATCGTAACTCACTATATTATTATATTTCTCTTTGTTAAGAGGTCTATGGTCTCATTGAATGTTTGTTTAGGTCCTTCATCATCCTCTCAGGTCTTCAATGTATCATCTTCACTCTACTTAACTTAAGTATCATCTCCTTGCTGACTACGTAAGGAATCATGTGTCATGCCATTAAGATTGTAGGTAGAGTATGAATAGGGTATGTTGTGTTTATCTCACTTCTTGATTGAACTTGAGGGATTATATGATAGTTCCATCACTTTGAAGTCATATTTAAACATTTACCTTTCTTTCCTTTATATATATATATATAAATCAAACTCTTCCTAGAATCATAAACTTATCAAACTTACAAATAAGCCTTCTTATGTGTATACAATATGTAGGATGGGTATTCAATGTTTGTCATATATTAAATTGGGTCAAAGGGTGATGTGAAGCTCTATCATCACTATTTTTCATCCTCCAATCCCATAGAGACCTTTTTTCTTTCAAGCAAACAACAATTTCTCAAAAATACAAACTTATAGTAAGGACTATGTGTGACTATGTATAGGTGCATTAGACAAATGACCTGCTCTCATGTTTATTATCTTTTGTCCTCAACTTTTTTGATTTTAATAACTTTAGAACCATGATCTCCTTTTCACCTTTCTTACATTTTCACAAAATCATTGTTCAAGTCAAGTATCAATAGTTGACTATAGGTAGCAATCTAGAAGGTGATTGTGTGTAGGGTTTCATGTCCTCACCATCTCTTAACTATCTATTACCTTGTTTATGCTCAATTGAGAACCTTAATCTCTCTTATATATTTTCAAATAATTAGACAAGCCACTATCCTAAGTTTTGAAAACATTATTCATCCAAATAGAACTATAGGTGGTTAATGGCCTGTAAGTGTGTTCCTTTGAGGCAGTCTGCCAACTTGGATTTTCAAGAGTCTTATTTTTCATCAATAAAGTTTTCTAATATCTCATTATGGTTTTTATGGACTAAGATCTCTACCAAGCCTTGAATTTTATGTTTCCACCAATCCACTCTCTCAAAACCAATGCTTCAATGGATTGTAGGTGGGTAGTGGACTGTGTAGTCTTAGATTAGGTCTCTAGAGAGTTTTAATACCTTTAAAACATGAAAAACTCATAATATTTTATGATTTTGATGGTTTGAGACCCTTCTTTTAATATTTTGGAAACTCAGTCAACACAGTCACAAACTCTGTCTCAAGACCTAATTCAACTACTAGGTTAGTTGTAGATAGATGTTAAAGTTTTGAATTTATATGGTCTTGAATTAGGACTTGACCTCCACTATTCAAACCTTTCCAAATAATATAATCCATATTATTGTTATCTTGAGAAAATTTTCAAAACCTTTAAACTCTTTGCTCTTTGGGAACATCACTATCAAATCACACTTCTCCACAACAAATTGTAGGTTATTGTCTGAATGGGATGAGTATGTGAGTCTTGGGTTGGAATTTCAAACATATTATGCTTTCTTAAAATCCTAAATCCTCATCAAGAGGATTTATCACTATATTCCAAGCTTCATATCTTCCTTAAGACACATCATTATACCTTTGTAATTTTGACTACCTACACATAGAACCTTGTATGTCTATATTAGGTATGTTAGCTTATTTGCACTTATTTGTCCTTAAGTGATTTAAAACCTTCATCATTCCATACCATTTTAAACTTTAAACATCACCATAATGTTTTCATGCTTATATAACCAACTCAAACATTTAACAACATTGGATTCACCTTGGAATTGTAGGCCCATAGGTTTATAGGTGATGAGGACAATAACTTGGTGATTGAATCCTTAGAATTTTTGGAAGTGTATGATAGTTTTGATATAAAATTTTACTTTACTACATAAACACATCAACACATGAAACATAGCTTCAAATTCTTTGTAAACACATACAAACCATTCAAATCACCTCAAATGATAGACACATAGAATACAGTCTATAATGGAGATATGTGACCATTTGAAAATAGTACATATTTTTTGACTTAATAATAAGGTTAATTATGTATTTATAAGATAATAAAGGGTAATTAATGAGTACTCAAATTCATCATACCACTTGGAAAACTTAGAAACATAGAAAAATGACTAGTCACTTGTAGATAATGCACAAAAGAGAAATTACTTATCAAAGGAACATTCATACGAGCTAAGAATATGGTTGAATGAATGTGAGGAATTTACATACATATTATAACTCATTCCAAATAATTTAAATTAGTGATGATTTCATAATCTATTCTAGAGTTGTTCTAAACTTAGCTTGTGGGATTTTAGGCCTTCAAAAAGCAGTCTTGGCTCTTAGCAATTGTTCATAAATATAAGATCAAAAATAAAAAACCAATTATTTAAATTTTAATCCCATATTTTTCCCAAACATTTTCTAGAATTTCATCCCCCAACTCTACATGTACTG
The DNA here is from genome assembly GCA_037957365.1 of Torreya grandis. Lineage (NCBI taxonomy): Eukaryota > Viridiplantae > Streptophyta > Pinopsida > Cupressales > Taxaceae > Torreya > Torreya grandis. The sequence continues at coordinate 962,531 of JARHVA010005826.1, read as the reverse complement.
CATGTACCATTCAGTTAAAGTTGGCCTTAACTAGCTTTTGAAGGGGACGATGAGAGAGAGAAGGCTATGTCTACAAAAATGGAACTTTAAACTTATTAACAAGATTTTTTATAACATATATAAGTCTAAATTACATTCTTAAGTTATTTGATCTTACACATTATTTCAAGAAGTCCATACAACTTCTTCTAACTCCTTAATATGACATTGAAATTAAGAATCTGACTTTGTTCTAATTCCTTTGATAAGTGTGGTAGTTTTATAAATAATAAAATATATTTTTAAAGTGTATGGTATGTATTTTTACTTTGGGTTAACTTTTACACACATAAATTTATCCAAAAATCCACTTCTTGTGCATATTCAACACGTTAGAGCTAGCAAATGGTCTTCAAACTTTACAAAACTTCATGAAATGTTGTGAAAATAGATTTAAGACATAAAATTACATTAATAAACCCATAATAACCCAATAAACAACTTGAAAATTACTTATCTCCTCACGACATACCTAAACCACTATGTGACCAAAATATGACTTTCCCTTAATCTTTCTAAATTTACCTTAATAAATGATAATAAGGTATTTTGGACTCAACTAGGACCTCATAAATCACCTAAGGTTTAAGTTTTTTGCCTATAGGGGTCTTATTTTAACCTATAAGGTCAAAATTGGATAATAAATTGGAGACTCATAGAGGTAACATGCTTGTTATGTTGACTAGACTAGTAGCATTGTCCTTCCATTGGGCTATGGAGTCAATTACACTCTAAGAAAACAATATTAGACCTTGAAACTTAACCAAAAATACAAATTTATTACCTCAAAAATACAAAAAATGAAGACACACAAACAAAATCAAATAAAGGAAGACACATACATGTGCTAACTAAGCACTTAGGGAACACAACAAAACATAAAACAACTAGCTATGCACAACTAACCTAAAGAAAACTTATTCCTCCTAGATCAAAGGGGAAGTTTATACCATATCTTGATTTATAAAGTGATAAATGTCATGAATAAACCTTCTTCTTATTTGGCCTATTCCTTGTTTCCTTCATCTCTTTATTGAATGTCACTCTTTTATCATACTCTCAATTAGATCTTCAGTAGCAAATCAGTCTCCTATGAAGATGAAATCATCATATGACCCAAGATATTTCACATGATACTCCTTATTTTCAAACTCAACAAGTGATACTTCATCTAGGCATGATTTTTGGATCACCATGGCCTCTTTAGGGGACTCATTCTTCTTCTCTTCTTCTCTAACCTCATAAATTTTTGCAAGGAACTTTGTATCATCATCTTCCAAATATATACCTTATTCAAAATACTTATAAATTGGCATATACAATTAATGAATTAAAATAAATATTGTGATTCACTTGTAGGAATGTATCCAATAGGAAAAACCTCTTACTTCTTGGGAAATTGAGGCCAATAAAAATTTGCCTTGTCCTTCAAGAGTGGGTAAGAATCTTCTAATTGATTGAAAATGTGATAACCAATTTTGATTACCTTAAACATATAAACATGGAGTGTATATGCCTCTTTAACTTTCATAATTGAGGGGATGCTTCTTCCTTAGATGTTAACTTACTTGTTAAAGCTACTTTCTTCACTCTTGACTAGATTATAGCCTCCTTGAATAGGAGTCTAACCTACTACTAGGACTGGAAACAAGTATTCATCATGTTTTGGATCATCATTTTGAAGAGAAACAAAAAAAGTAACCTCTTCATGATCATTACTAAATATTTTATTTGTGTTTTTCCTCTTTAAGTGGAGTACCAATTGAGATTTATTCCTCATCCTCACTTGAGTCATATTCCTTATGGCCCTTTTGAATCTCACTAACAACTACAATTTGATCTTTATTACTTGCTTCCCATAAGACAAGTCCTGCCTCATGAAGGGAGGTGGTGGGAGGGTGATGGTCAAGTTCATGAGTTGGAGAGGGAGTATTAGGTGTGGTGGATGGCTCATGTATGGGCACGGGAATGTAGGATTTTTGGAATAATTCTTTAAGAGATAGAAAGTTGAATTGAGCAATGGAAGGGACATCTTCTTCAATAAGAAATTCATTTTACTCATAGCCTTCTTGAGGTTATTTACTATCTAAAATATGATCACCCACCTTCTCAATTAGAATCTCATTCTTGTTTTGAATACACTCTTAAATAGACCTCCAAGATGGATAAGCTATAGGTTCTTGGGGAGAGGGTAATGGGGTTTGATTAGGCACACAATTTTCTTTGTGTTCCATCTCTTGATCTTGGATCTCTTGGAGTCCTTTTATATTCAACTCCAACTCTTTGATTTTCCTATCTATATCTTCTTGAAATAGCTTTTCTTGAAGGTGATTATTGGCTTCATGAGGATAAGTATCATAAGAAGGTTGATATAGAGTGTAAGATATCTCTTGAGGAGGGTTGGGAGATAATTGCATATGTTGATATTTATATTTCCATTAAAATCCCCAATATATACTTATTTAACCTTTCCTAATCTATTACTTTACTAATTGATTCCATCATGGAATTTTGGAAGAGTCCTTGGGAGTTCCCTGAAGAAGAGAAGTGGGATGCTAGATTGAATCAATAGGTTGTTCTACAACAATATTATTTTATTTTTGAATACTCTCTTGGATTGAATTCCAATAAGGGAAGGTTTGAGGAACACATACAAGACTTGGAACACTTAGATATTAACTTGGAAAGGTCTCTTGGGGAAGAATGGGTGGCATGTATGACAGTTGAGATGGAGTGTAAGAAGACACATAAGGATGATGGAATTGGAGCTGTTATCCTTCATGAACTTTCAACATATCTTCTATGCTTTAAATGAGACCATTTACATCCAACATTTCACTTGAGAGGCCTTGCCAATTTACTCTCTTAATAGGTGTCCTTTCTCCTTTCAATAGCTTTAATAAGTCTCTCATGTCATGAATGAGATGGCTAGGAATATATTGACCATGTTATCCTTAAGTATGAAGTTATAACATGTATTTATCATAGCCTAAGAGAGTTTGATTCAAAATTGAAATGGATTAGTTTGAGGGATAACTAGATACATATTGAGCTTGAGAAGGATGTTCATATGCAACATCATGGTCATGTAGAGGAGAAATAGGTTGACCATAGGACTAATATGACTCATAAAGAGGGTAATAATCTTGATAAGGCTATTGAAGCACATAGTTGGGGTCATAATCAGGTTGATAAAGAAAGCTATATGGCTGGTATGAGTCATGATAAGGTTGATAAGGAGGTGTATAGTAAAATTTCTCTTCATACCCATCCATCCCAAATTCATGAGTCAAAGGAAAAAATAAGATATTATTAAATACTTTTCACAATAAGTACTTGGGTTGATTATAACAAGATGATTATGTTTAGAGTTGCCATTGGTGTTTGGTTGAGTGCTTCCAAAGGTTGATAAGTATAAGAACACACCAATAATTCTTCCATAACTTTGAACCTTGGTCCTACTAGGCATGCTAGAACTATTATAACCAAATTTTACACCCTAAGAGAAGGTTGTTTAGACCGATCCAAATTTGGTGAAAAATGGGATTACCTATATACATGTGGGTTGTTTATAATGGGGGTAAGTCTCTAGATTTAAGGGCTAGCTCTCCTTGATTAATAACTTAGGCTCACTTTAATTACTTGCTTGATTTGAAAAGGGTGAGAAATAACTGAAATAAACCTAACTACAATGGTGATGCACTGAACTTTTTTAACCACTACCACACATTGCACAATGTAGTAAGACATACAAGACAACATGAACATACACACATCTTAGACTAAACCTATTGCATCAATGTTTTATAGAAGGGTAAGACATTATAAGTCTAAGAGGGAAGAATAATTTCACTTCAAAACCCACATGAGACCCTTGATGACACCAACTACAACTTGCAATAGAGAAACAACCACATGAGGCAAGATAAATAAGACACAAATAAGATGACATATATCTACAATTTATGAGATTAATCATTTAGATATTTATCACTACATGTAGTCATAAAATAAGGTAAAACATTAGCTATTTTATTGATCAAAGGAATAACAGATGGGTAGGGCTTCACCATACCTAGGCGGAGGATATAAACTTAGCCAAAATGGCTCAATATATAGAGAATGTGAGAGAGAAGAGAAGAAGGGTGTAGGAGAGAGAAGGTAGATAAGTGTCATGTGAATTACATGTTGACCAAATTTCACCTCAATATGATTTTTTAAACCATTTCCATGGAGAACTGAACAACAGTTGTAATAATAGGTCATTTCAGAGGTCCAAAATTGCAAGTCAAAGAGGCTAAGGTGTTTTGGCTCCATTGTAGTGTATGTCAAGTTCTCCATGGGTCAAGTCTTAGCCCCTCATAAACCCAAATTACATTATCAAGACCAAGTCAGGGTCTCTAAATGACTTAACTTATAAAAGTTTCATGAGTAAAAGTAATCCCGGTTTACAAACCCAATTATTCCTTCTAATGCTCTGCAAGTTTTTAATGATGCACGACTTTGGGTTTTCCAAGGAGCAAGTCTTATGAGTTTTACAAGTAAAATCAATTGAAAAACGGAAAATGGTCTTGATAATGTTTCCCCCCAAGTGTCCTTTTAGACTTTTTTGAATGGAAATTTATTTTCCCAAGTGCCCCTTTAGACTTTTTTGAAGGGCACTTTTCTTCCCAAGTGACCCTTCAAAAAAGTTCTGAAGGGCACTTTTTATCCCAAGTGTCCCTTCAAACTTTTTGGAAGGGCACTTTGTTGTCCAAGTGACCCTTCAGACTTTTCCAAAGGGCACTTTATTGTCCAAATGACCATTCAAACTTTTCTAAAGGGCACTTTTCTTCCCAAGTGACCCTTCAAAAAAGTTTTGAAGGGCACTTTGTTATCTGAGTGACCCTTCAAAAAAGTTTTGAAGGGAAATTTTCTTCCCAAGTGACCCTTTAGAATTTTCCGAAGGGCACTTTATATTTGGAAATGCCCTTTGAAAAAGTTCCAAAGGGCCATTTCCAAATTCCTTTGGAAATGCCCTTCAATTTTTTTTGAAGGGATCCTATGCCTTTCCCAAGTGTCCTTCAAAAATTTTTAGGACACTTTCCCAAGTGTCCTTTGGTAAAAGTTCCTGAAGGAATTAACCATTGCCTTTTAGGCAAAATCCTTGAAAGAATTCCTTTAGACAAATTTTCCAAAGGAATTACTTTAGGAAAATTATTCAAAACGTAAACCTGATGGATCCCCATGACGTGTTATGGGACATCAAGTTTAATATGGCTAACTAGCCATTATAATTCAAAGATGACATGCTAATGGATGTCAAATTTAGGGTGGCCATCTAGCCATTGAGATTCAAATATGATGTGTCATAAGATGTCAAATTTCATGCCTAAAGTCTTCAAGCAAAGAGTAAAGCCATTCAAATGCAAAGATAGTGTAAATCAAGTTTCCCAAAGAGATTTGCTTATGACTTTTACAAGTAAAAGAAATTGAGAAGCCTGTAAAGGAAGAGATAATGCTTTATGGGTTTTCAAATGAAATTTGGTTATGACTTTTATAAGTAGAAGCAATCAAAGAACCCAAAGAAGAAAGTAGAAGTAAAGTCACTTGGAAAACTCAAATGGGTCTATAGTGTAAAACATGAGAGATCTCAAGAATAATCCATTGATTTTGTAGTGATCCAAGCCATTTATTGTGTAGGGTAATCTCACCATTGATCTTGAAATGATCCTGGTCATTTTAAGAGGGTGAATCAAGGAGAAGGATAAAATCCAATTGAATAAGAGAATAGTTGGAATTAGTTTCACTAAGATGGTGAATGTAAACCATTTTGGAGGATTCTATTTTAATGCCCAAGATTTCTCTATTCTCTCCTACTTTTTTTATAAATAAAACCCTTAGGCTCTTGCTTTATCATCCATAGATAGTATAGTGAAGCCCTGCTAGAATGTTTTGCCATTTTCTTGCCTTTAAGCAAAGAAACAGAACTCTATTTTCTTTCTAAGTTCTAGACATTTGCCTAGGCATGAAAGAGACACAAAGTGATAGAAAGTGATGCTTTACCCTTATATTCTATATCCTTCATATTTTTGAGCAAAGAGTTAACACAATAGGTCATGTAGAGTGCATTCTAGCTGTATGAGATTTTGCACGTATAACCTCTTTTTTGGACTATATAGGTTATCTTTTCTAGTTATTTATCTTGTGTTATCTCATTCATATTATCTATACATTGAAATAATTATGTTGGAATATTCTAGAGCTTGAGCTATAGACTATATGGTTCTATATTGTGGATAAGTATAAGACATACCTGTGGATATTAATTCTTGGTGTATCGCCATCTTAGACTAGGCTTTTCATTTATGCAAACTTCTAACTCTTTTTACTCATACAAACTGGTTCAATAGTTTTATTTCACAAAATCTAATATAGGGAGCTAGCCCTTTCAACCTATAGGTTCATTTCCACTTATAGGCACACCCATAGGCCTAGAAATGTCCCAATGCTACCCAAATCTAAAAGAGGCTTGAACAACCCTCTTCTAGGGTGTAAGATTTGGAGACAATAGTTGTGGCACTCCAGGTGTGATCCAAATTATTTCTAAGTTAAGGTGAATGCTAGTCTTGATAGGCATAAGTAGTAGAAATACCCCTAACATGACATTTGGTGACTCCAAAAGGGTGTGAATCCCTGGTTTTAGACCAAGATTTATACATTATCCTATATGGTCCTCATAAGGTCCTTAAGATTTTATGACCAAGCCCCTTCAGCTGAATCTTTTCCTAAAGAACAATGCCCTAAACCACTCCTATCCCTATTAAATCCTTGGCAAGGAGGTTTAGGGGAAGAAGTAGAAGAATTTGAAGAAGTTCAAGGAGAGGAGGAAGTTGAAGAAGAAGATGAAATAGAGGATCATAGAGGAATAAGATAAATGGGGGAAATGGGAAAGATAGATATACTTCAACCCTTCCCTACTTTTAATACACAAAACCCAATAAAGCTTCCTACATATGACCCCATCCCTCCAAATACTACCAAAATTTTTCCTATTTTTAATGGGGAGGGTCCTATTACCCCATCTGAACATATTAGAGACATCTCTAATTTCTACAATTTCCATAATGTTACTAGGGCCAACATAGAAATTAGGCTACTTGCTATGTCTTTAAAAGGTAAAGCACTTGATTAGTACATAACATTGGAGGGAGTCTACACTACAAGTTGGGATGATTTTGGAGACCTATTGGTGATTAGATTCAAAAATAAGAGTGATCATTCTTCTTTAATACATCAATTTAATGTAATAAGAAGAGGTCCAAATTAATCCATATGATATATCAATGAGATATTTTAAGGAACATGGTATAGGTTACCACCAATCATGAGAGCTCCTCCTAGATTTATCTTCCCAACATACCTTAAAGGGATTGGTACATATGTTGATGTTTTGTTGTAGTCATTGGGAGGATTCACTCTTCCAAGTGTATATGAGCTAGCAATTGAGGCTGAGAATAGCCTGATATAGGCTGGAAGACTCCCTCCAAGAGTTTCCATGCCTTTTCTATCCCACAATTCAGTTGAAGCTCCAAGCATGTCACAGGTTCTCAATGCCAATGTGAAGCCAAGAGCCTTTTCCAAGAAGGTGGATAACACTATGGACAAGGATGAAGAAATTGGATCATTGAGAGCTTAACTCAAACAAGTTTAGTATCAGGCAAGTGTTCTTCCTAATGCATAATACTATCCTCAACAAGGATATAGGGCTCTATCCTAATACACTTATCAAGGGAGAATACAAAATAAACAAGGTTATAGCAGGTAGCCCAATGCATATAATATAAATTCTACTCCTATAAAAGCTATTATTCTAATTCATGCAAACTTAGTGTAAGGAGAAGATCATGTGGACTAGTTAGGGTAGCCTCAAGGCTAGTTTACACATGATGATGGAGGAATCCTCTACACTTTGACTACAAAATAAGAAGCTACTCCGTACATGATAGTAAAATAATCATGTCCCAACTAAAGGGATAACCATGGAGAAAGAAACAACCCATGGATGGAGATGATGAACTTTCAAGAGAAGGATGGTTTTGTGTTAACTCAAGGCATGTCAATTGTAGCTAATACAAGGTCCAAGAAGAGAGCCTTGGGAGAAGGCTAGGATCCATGAATAGTTCCAAGTGATACCCCTCCAAGGCCATAAAATGCTAATCAAATTGTTTCACCTTTTGTAATCCGTGTTCTTCAATAGAATCAAAATGTAAATGTAACTACCAAGATTGCAACACAATAGGTTACAACTCATTTATTACCATTAAAAATGTAGGAGAAAGTGAATACTCCATCTCTAAATATTGTGGACTCATTAAATACTACTAAGGCAAGCATATCCCTTTGGGAGGTTCTACATATACTTGGTCAAAAGGATCTTTTGTAAGAGAAATTAGAAAGCATGTAAGTGGCTCCTCAATCTTCAAGGAATCATAGTGTTGCTCTCACAAATTCTCCAAGTCATCTTTTGGAGCCTTCCACTGAAGCTAAAAATCCTCCACCCTTCTAAATATGAGATAAGTTGGTCCACAATTTTATTGTAGATAGTGGAGCAAGCACTACTATTATGCCTAAAATCGTGGCTCATAAGCTAGGTTTTAACTATGAGATAGATATTAAAGGCATATTGCATCTGGATGGAACTCCAACCAAGATGGTAGGATTGGTCAAAGGTTTGAAAGTGTTTTTACACGACTGCCTAAGCTTCTCTATCATGTAAGATATTGTGGTGGTAGACCTTCCGACACACTTTGTTGTATGTTTGTCTAGGGACTTTATGGCCAAGATAGGAGGATACCTTTTTACTAATTGGTCTTTTCTAGATTTCAACATAAGGTATGGGACCAAGGTAACCATAAGGACTCAACCCTTAGTAATGTTCCACATTAAGCCATACTTGGAGATAATGTCAAATCAAAACTATCTAATTAGTAAGGAGGAAGAGGCAATCCTCAATAGTGAAACATCTTCTCCTCTTGAAGGTATTTTTGACCTCTATTTTGATAAGTATATCACTAAAAAACATGGCCTTGACCCTTATACTTTCATTGAGGAAATTTATTTGGGAGTTTATTGCATGCATGAGGGAAACATCCCAATTCCTTCACTCACAAATGAAGATCATGAGCTTGATGGTGTGTGGGAAATGTTCTTTGATGGTTCAAGGAGAAAAATAGGTATAGGAGCTGGTGTCATGTTGGTTTTCCCATCAAATAATTATTAATACTCTTCTTATAGGTTTCACTTCAGCTACACTTGTAACATGGCAAAATATGAAGGCTTAGTTCATGCTCTCTAATGGGAAAAGAAGAGAGGAATCAAACTTTTGAAAGTCTATGGAGATAGTGAGCTGGCCATTCATTAAATGAGAATTCAAGATACATATAATAACCCCTTTCTCAACTCTTATAAGCATAGCGTATGGGATCTACTTGAGAATTTTGATGCCTTTAAAATCCAATTTATACTAAGAGACTTGAACAAGAACATTGATAGATTGGTTGCAATTGGATCACATTTTAACTCAGTTACTAATGTGGAACAAGAGAAGGATCAATCTCATATCAAGATCACTATGAGACCTTCCATTATGGATAATGAAGTGTCATGGTAAGTGTTTGAAAGTGATGAACACATTACATACTTCTTGTAAAATTAGGCAATCTTCTCTTCAAGAAATCAAAATAAGTTGCATGATCATTATAAAGAGTAGATTATACAGCTGAAGACAAACAAAATACCCAAGGGGCTGATTATCTTGGAGAGTGTCTTCAATTAGGATGATCAAAATAAAAACCAAAGAATGAGCATGTCAATAAAAGAAGAGAACTATGAGTGAGTTTTGATTTTTAAAGACAAACTTTTGAAGATTAGTAAGGCTTGTTCTTAGTCGAAAAGGCAAGCTTTTATTACATTATGCAAAGAGTTTCATGACATCTTTGCCTAGGAATACAAGGACTTGAAAGGGTTTGACACAAGTCTAGCTCATCATATCATTGAGTTGGATCATGGAGCTAAACCAATAAGACAAATGCAAAGGCCTATCAATCCCAAGGTAGAAGAACTCATGAAGAAAGAGATGAACAAATTGATTGAGTCTAGGATTATATTTCTTATCAAGCACTCAACTTGGGTAGCCAACCTTATGTCGATTCAAAATAAGAATGGATAAATAAGACTTTGTGTGGATTTGTTTGATCTAAACAAAGTGTCTCTCAAGGATCATTACCCACTCCCTTCCATGGAACAAATTTTTCAAGTTGTTTCAGGTTCTCAACATTTCTCACTTCTTGATGGTTATTCAAGTTATAATCAAATATTGGTAAATGAAGAGGATAAATTAAAGATAGCCTTCACCACCAAGTGGGGGACCTTTTCATATAAGAAGATGACATTTGGTTTATCCAATGCTGGAGCTACATTTCAAAGGGCAGTGGACATGGCCTTCAAAGGTTTGACCAATAAGTTTTTACTTATTTACCTTGATGATATAACTATTTTTTCAAAAGATGTTATTGATAATATGGGACATCTAAGGTAAGTGTTTGAGAAGTGTAGAGAGTATGTCATAGCCCTAAATCCAAATAAATGTATCTTCACTATCCATAAAGGTAAGCTTTTGGGTCATGTTATTTCAAAAGAAGGCTTCTCTATTAACCCCGAAACGATTGAAGCTATTCTAGGCTTGTATTTGCCTCAACACAAGAAAGGGCTAAAAATTTTCTTGGGAAAAATAAACTTTGTAAGGAGGTTTATCCCAAACTTTTCAACTATGGTAAAGCCTATTATAGCCATGCTAAAAAAGAACCAAGTTCTTACTTGGACAAAGGAAGGTAAAGGAAGCTTTGAGGAAATCAAGTAAGCAATTGCAGCCTCTCCCACTCTCTTAAATCTGAATCTTTCTAAGGATCTCATTATTTATACTTTTGCTAACCTAGACACAATCTCAACCATGATTATGTAAAATAATGACGAGGATGTGAGCAATCAATTGCTTTCGTCAGCCAAGGCTTAGAAGACTATGAAGTGAGATATTCTTTTATTGAGAAGCAAGCTTTAACTATCATGAGAGGCTTGAAAAATTTAAGGCATATTATTTCCCAAAATAGGATCCATGTCATGGTCTCCCATCCTAGCACCAATGAGTTTATCCTAAGTAGGGATCTTAATGAGAAGAGAGCTGGATGGATCACGAAGGTGATGGAATATGACATTGATATCAAGATATCCAACCTAGTAAGAGGAAGAGGTTTATGTGAGCATTTAGCATCTAAATTTCAAGAGCCAAAAGAGCAAGCCTTGGTGAATCAAGTTCAAGACCAGCAGCTAATCAAATGTAGAATCAAGGTTGGACATAAGACATCATTGATTTTCTTCAAAATGGTGAGTGTCCCAATAGCTTGAACAAATCTCAAAGAAGGTATTTTAGGTTGTAGGCTATTCTTTATTGTCTTGTGGATGGCATTGTCTTTAAGAAGGATGTGAGCAATGTGCTTTTAATATGCATTATAAATGACCAATTTTATATGCTACTAGAAAGGTTCCATAATGATGCAAATGGTGGTCACTGCTCTCCTAGAATAATAGCTGAAAAAATAATAATAACTGGTTACTATTAGCCTAGTCTTTTTAAAGACTGTTATCATTAGGCTAAGGTTTGTCCTCAATGTGATTTATTTGTTGGCAAAAAAATATTGCTGCCATTCCATTGAATCTTATCAAAGTGGACCAACCTTTCATGCAATGGGGTCTTGACTTCATTGACATGATCAACCCTTCATCAAGTGCTAGACACAAATTGATATTGACTACTACAGACCACTTCAAAAGATGGGTAGACATTGTTGCTTTGAAGGAAGCAAATGAAAATACCATATTAGAATTCTATGATAGTATTCTAATAGGGTTTGGGGTTCCTCATATCATCATCTCAGATACTTCACTTGCTTTCATAAGTGCTAAATTTTTTGATTGGGCAACAAAGAGTGGAGTTAATTTGAATACCTCATCCAACTACTACCGTCAAGGTAATGGGTTGGATAAGTTTACCAACAAGAACCTCATCAAGATCATCAAGAGGATGTTGGAAAACAATAAAAGAGCATGGTATAACAAGCTGAAGATAGCCTTATGGGTAGACATAATCACTCCTAAGAATTCAATTGGTAATTCTCCCTTTGTACTTATCTATGGGAGAGAAGCTAGGCTATCCATATCATAAGAAATCCCTACCTTGGAACTTTCACAATAGCTATAATTACTTAAAAACACTCCCATGTAGGTTAGATTGATAGAATTAATGTAGTTATAGGGGGCAAGAGATGATGTACACAAAGCTTTGGAACACCATCAAGTCCTTATGAAGAAATCCTTTGACAAAAGGTCAAGAGCAAGAGTGTTCAAAGAAGGTGACTTGATCTTGAAATGGGATGAAGATATATATAAACTAGGCAAACATAAAAAGTTTGATACCTTTTGGAGTGGTCCTTACATAATCAACAAGAGCAAGAAAAGAAACTCCTTTCAACTATCCAAAATGGATGGAGAATATCTACTTATTCTAGTGAATGAAATTCACTTGAATATTTGATTTTGACCCTTGTTGGCCATGTCTTGTATATAATTTATTTTTGTTTGTTTTATTTTTTGTGTTTGTTTTCCCTAAGTGCTTGTAGTACAGGTGTGTTTTCATTCCCTTTGTTTGGTGTGCATCTCTGCCTTGTGTGTGCAATTAACCCAGCTAGTGTGTTTTTGAGCCAAAGCTTGTTCAGTTCTCTTTGAAGTGCCTATATGCATGACTCCATGCCCAATGGAAGGATTTAGGTGGTTGGTATTTAACATATCAGGCATGCCTCCCCTTAGAATCACCAAGAATGTTAACCAAATTTCACCTCAATATGGTTTGTTTAACCATTTTTATGGAGAGTTGAACATCAGTTATAATAACAAGTCATTTTAGAGGTCCAAAATTGCAAGTGAAGGAGGCTGAGGTGTTTTGGATCCATTATAGTGTATGTTAAGTTCTCTATAGGTCAAGTCTTGGCCTCTCATAAACCTAAATTACATTATCAAGACCAAGTTGGGTTATCTGAATGACTTAGCTTATAAAAGTTTCATGAGTAGAAGCAATTCCAGTTTACAAACCCAAATTACTCCTTCCAATGCTTTTCAAGTTTTCAATTATGCATGACTTTAGGTTTTCTAAGGAGTAAGTCTTATGACTTTTACAATAAAAAGCAATAAAAAAGCTTAAAATGGTCTTGATAATGTTTCCCCCCCAAGTGTCCCTTCAAATTTTTTTAAAGGGCACTTTGTTTGCCCAAGTGTCCCTTCAAACTTTTCCAAAGGGCACTTTTCTTCCCAAGTGACCCTTCAAAAAAGTTTTAAAGGGCACTTTTTAGCCCAAGTGTTCCTTCAGACTTTTTTGAAGGGCACTTTATTGTCTAAGTGACCCTTCAAACTTTTTTGAAGGGCAATTTTATTCCCAAGTGTCCCTTTAGACTTTTTCGAAGGGCACTTTGTTATCCAAGTGACCCTTTAGACCTTTTTGAAGGGCACTTTTCTTCCCAAGTGACCCTTCAAAAAAGTTTTGAAGGGCACTTTGTTGTCTAAGTGACCCTTCATAAAAGTTTCTAAGGGCACTTTTCTTACCAAATGACCCTTCAAAATTTTATGAAGGGTAATTTGTCTTTGGAAATTCCATTCATAAAAGTTCCAAAGGGCCATTTCCTTTGGAAATTCCCTTCAAATTTTTTTGAAGGGACCCTGTGCCTTCCCCAAGTGTCCTTTAGAACTTTTTTAAAGGACACTTTCCAAGTGTCCTTCAGGAAAATTTCTCTAAAGAACTAATAATTGCCTTTCAATAAAAATCCTTGAAAGAATTCCTTCAGTTAAATTATTCAAAGTAATTACTTTGGTAAAATTGCTCGAAACGTAATCCTGATGGATCCCCATGATGTGTCACAGGATGTCAAGTTGAATACAACCAATCAGATATTATAATTTAGAGATGACATTCCATAGGATGCCAAATTTAGGGTGGCCAACTAGCCATTGAGATTCAAATATGACGTGATGTAGGATGCCAAATTTCATGCCTAAAGTCTTCAAGCAAGGAGTAAAGCCATTTAGAGAACCCGACTGGGTCTTAAGCAAAGATAGTGCAAATTCGGTTTCCAAAAGAGCTTTGCTTATGAATTTTACAAGTAAAAGCAATCAAGAATCATAAAAATGAAGAGACAATGCTTTTTGGGTTTTCAAATGAGTTTTGATTATGACTTTTACAAGTAGAATCAATTAAAGAACCTGAAAAAGCAAGTAGAAGTAAAGTCACTTGGAAAACCTGAATGGGTCTGTAGTGTAAAACATGGGAGCTCTCAAGAAGAATCCATTTACTTTTTAGTGATCTGAGCCATATATAATGGAGGTTCATCCACCATTTATCTTTAAATTATATTGGTCATTTCAAGAGGGTGAATCAAAGAGAAGGACAAACTCCAACTAAATAAGAGAATAACTAGAATTAGTTTCACTAGGATGGTGACTGTAAATTTTTTTAGAGGCTTCTATTTTGGTGCCAAAGAGTTCTCTCTTATCTCCCTATTTTTTATAAATAAGACCCTTGGGTTCTTATTTTATCATCCACAGATAGTATGACGAAGCCTTGTTAGAATGTTTTTGCCATTTTCTTGCCTTTAAGCAAAGAAACATAGGTCTATTTTCTTTCTAAGTTATAGACATTTACCTGGGCATGAAAGAAACACATAGTGATAGCAAGTTATGATTTACCCTTATATTCTCTATCCTTCATGTTTTTAGCAAAGAGTTGATCTAATAGGTCATGTAGAGTGCATTCTAGCTATATGAGATTTTGCACATGTGTAACCTCTTTTTAGGACTATACAAGTTGTCTTTTGCAGTTATTTACCTTATGTAATCTCATTAATTTTGTCTCTAAATTGAAACACTTATGTTGGAATCTTCTATAGCTTGAGTTATAGACTATATTTTATTGTATTGTGCATAAGTATAAGGCATACATGTGGATACTAATTCTTGGTGTATCACCATCTTAGACTAGGATTTTCATTTATGCAAACTTCTGACTCTTTTATCTCATAAAAATTATTTAAGTAGTTTTATTTCAAAAAATATAATATAGGTATCTATCCATTTCAACCTAGAGGTTCATTTCCACTTATAGGCACACCGACATGCCTAAAAATGTCCTAATGTTGCCCAAATCTGGAGGAGGCCTAAACAACCATCTTCTAGAGTGAAATATTTGGATACAACATTAAAATAATAATGGGAGTTATGGAAATACCTAAATAGGTCAAATATGCCATGTTTATCTCCTATTAATATTCTTTGACTCTCCAAGTGGCATGGGAGTTGAAATGGTTGCTTGACACCTTGACTACATTTTTAAAACTTCTTTTTTTCTTGACATGTTGAAAGATAAGTGGAATTATTGATGGTTAGATTAGTTTCCTCTACCTATTTTATCTAATATTTACACCTATCAATTTAACCCAAAAGGTTCTCTTTGACACATTACCTCTTTCTCATGTAAGCTGTTTAGAGGGCTCTTCATCTACTTAGCCTATTTTGCACACAAGTGTCAAAACTTGGTTTTAGTTACTTTAGCTCATCCAAAATTCATGTATGGAATATTAATACCATATTTTACCTATAAAAATTCATTTTTAGTCCTCAAACTAGACCCAACCAATTGTTCTCTACCAAAAGCCTCAAATAGACTTCATTCTTTGTAGCCCTTTTTTATACAAACTTGTTTATGTAGAGAAAAGTATAGAGGATATTAAGAATATAAGGGAATATTTTAGTACCATATATATATATATATATATATATATATATATATATATATATATATAAAGTTCAATTTCATGATTGAGAGTGAGTGGAGATGTCCTTTTTCTACCTATCTCTTCTGTCAATTAGGCCTAATTAGGCCTCTAGGCTTAGAAAGTGGATTTTGGCTCTAAATCCTCATGCAGGTTTGAAAACTCTAAGAAGCATGTGATTTAGTTTACCCATTAAAATACCAACCTCCATGTCAAGTTTTGGATTTTGTAACATTGTGCCTGTAGCCAAACCATGAAATGGCAAAAAAATAAGCCTTTCACAACCCTGTTTGGACTGCCTTGTAAAATTTTATTTATTTAGTTACTTTTAGGGTTAATGAGATTTTTTTTTGATTTTATGAGATGAAATAAGTATTATAGGACCTCTTAAAATTATTTTCAAGTGTCCATCTCTCCAAAATACATATAAAACACTAAAAACACATAAAATAGTGCATTTATGACAATCTATACAGCAGTTCGTACAACTCAAGAGCATGTGGATGAGACCCTTGGATTTTAGAACATTATAAAAGAGGTTTTAGGATAAATATATGTTATTAAGTTTTATTTATATGTCTATAGCTACAAATTAGTCACTGTTAGGTTTTAAGAGAGGTTTAAGACCTGTTTGGGGTCTTAACGATTGTTCATAAAGAACATCCCCCCCCTCTCTCTCTCTCTCTCTCTCTCTCTCTACTAAAACCATAATATTATTTTTAGGGTACCCATATAATACCTAAAATTACCATTAAACCACATGCATATCCTCATGAAAGGTATGATAAAAATTTGATGACCCTCAGGTTGAATAACAAGCATTCTAAGAAGGTCTAGGCAAGTTTACAATCTATAAGCAGTTTCCTTAAGTCTGGGTTGAGTTTTAATGACCTTCATGAGTTATGTGAGGTTAATAATAACTTATTGAAATAATTTTATGATCAAAATACTTCATCAAACTCTCTTAAATCCCATTGGACTAAGCTTAGAGTTTGTAGGCCAAGCTGCCTATCCTACCCTAACTCATTATATTCTTCTATTTTTATCTATCAAGAGGTATATTCTCTCATGTAATGTTTGTTTAGGTCTTGTTAGAGAAAAAATAATTGATAGGGTGGGGGGTGAATTAGTGAGCCCAAATATTTCAATTTCAATTTTAGTCCTTTAAACTATTAACCATTCAACTTATATCAATTTGATCAAGTAACATTAATAAGAGAGATCATTCATTCAATGCATACACAATATCAAACATATAACACATAGTTCTCATGGGAAACCCTCATGGGGAATAAAACCCACTCTCAAGCTTGTAACTCTTCATAATACTATCCTATAAGAAATTGAAAACAAGAGATTAATCAACTCCTTTAAACCAACAAACCTTGTTCATATCCTCCTAACCAAGGGTATTTAGTGAAACACCTATTTCACAAGGAAAAATTGCCCTTAAGGAAGACCAAATAATTTAGACCCTCTTTTGAACACCTCCACCTTATAAATAATGTCTTCAACACCTGACGATGTATCTCTATTTTCTAACCTTTGAACAAGCTCTCTCTTTATCTCAAACATGTCAGTCACATAGTCATGTCACAAACTCTTTCTTTCTTCATTCAAATTATCTTAATATGCACACTCAAACCTCTTCACATATCCCTAAAATTTAGGAGAATTATCCTAAAATTAAAAACATGACCTATAGGTCATACACAAAGTCTAAAAAATTTTCTACTTATTAACTCAACCAATAGGCACACTACTTTGCTTCACAACTCTTACATCCACCTTGCACAAGTATCTCTCACATTTAAGTATTATAATAGCCAATACTATCTCATTTAGTGTCATAATTTATATATAAATCATGAATTAACAAGATCATAATCTTTCCCTTTCAGCCACAAAACATGCCTTCACCCTTAAGCATCTTACATAGGTCACACTTAAGCACAATCCACTTTCAAATAGGCCTAAGTCACTTTTAGGTCCTATAAAGATCCATTCAGCTCTCTAACACTTATTTGATCATTAAAAAAACATAATAAAAGCACCTTATCTATAGTTCCCCCTTAAGTGTCCACAACCATCATAGTACACTCTTGCTTAAGCATAATTTTCTCAAACAATTCTCTGTACAAACAATCACCATGAACAAATGCATAGTCAACTTGTAAACCTTTATTCATACTCCATATGATTATAAAAACCTTTAAAATGAGCATATATCATATTTATGGAGTCTAAAACATGTTAAAATATCCAATTCACCATGAAACATCGAAACAAAATCTACATAATCTCAAATACTCTTCTTGGGTCACTTGCAGAATAAGCATGAACACATAGTCAATTTTGGAGATCAATATATTTGTCTGTACACACTTATATATCTTAAAATTATATTCATTATATGTGACATGTATTACTCCTAATATTTTATTTTTACATCATGATCAAATTCAATCTAGATCGAAAGATATGGTCCAAAAAACATAGACTAGTTTTCCCTTTATAAAATTCAAATATTTAAATGTCAAGGGTCACAGTTAAACATTGAACACTATACTCGCATCTCATGTCCTCTCAAATTTTTATCAATATCACACCATATATCTACTCTAAATCTTAATACATAGGTGATAATTCTCAAACATTAAACCTCAGTTAATTTGAGCTCATCTCATTTAATCTTGTAATGTTGACATATCGTGTACCATCGATCTCTATGGATCAACCAAGTATTTAACTAGAAATGCTCATTGTTCAATAAATTTATATGAACACCTACTAAATATTATACCATTATACTATACCCTTTATCATTCATTAAACCTTGAAAAATTCTTACCATCTTGATCAATATGCACCATTAGATCATGATTTGTATGATCGCCTACGCACTGTTGGATCTTAATTTGGTCATGATCTTTAATTCTATTAACCAACAAACACTTTGACCTCTTTGAATTTATATGAATCATATATCTTCACTATATGAACTCCTATGAGACTTTGGATCTCCACTATGTCTAGATATTTAACATCATGAAAATTTACTAAGTATGGGGACCAACTGCAATATGCCTAGAAAGCTTACTTTGGACCTCAATAACTTATTATGCACTTAGACACATGATCTCAAATTTGGACCATATAATAACCTCACATATGATAATCCATTCACATAAAAAAATTATCCTATAACCTTCATGTGTGAAAGATATATCACCATTAAAATGCCTTCTCAAAATCTTCTATCACAGAGCTAACTATGCTTAGAACTTGTTTGGGAGACCAAATTCAAACATGCATATCTTTTGACATGCTTTAGTGAATGATCTAAAACTTCGTGAAAATAAACTAGGCTCAAATTTTAATAAACCCATATTATCATTTTGTCTTGAAATTTCCACAAGTTTGAGATATGCCACCATCAAAATGCTTACTCAGCTCTTTTTGCCACATTGCAAATGTGGCTGAGTATGGGAAAAGATTGTCAAAATGCATGAGAGCCCAACTTTGCACCCACATATATTTGACTGCACTTAGGTTCATGACCTAAGATTTATCACATATAAATTAGGGGATAATTTTATTAGAACCATATGACCAACTCTCCTTGACTCATTCACACGTGGTAATGGTGACTTCAACAAACTGCCTATTCAGATTTTTTGCCACTAGACTCAACATGTCTAGATGAAAATAATGGACTATCAAATAAATTCCACTCATGCACATAAGCACTCAAATATTAAAAATTCTCTTATAGGTCCCATTTCACATTCTCAAATCACCATACTCACCCCTAATAATCTTTAACCATGCCAAAATTAAAGATCAACTAAGCCAACTTCAAGCACACTAGGACATCATATTGCACACTTTATCATCATCACTTAGGGTATCAAATCACTTCATCCATTCACTAGGCCAAATTCATGACATCATAATGAAATTATTAAAAACTCTCCAATAATTTTTCCCTTTATATCTCTCTTCAAGCACTCTCACAATAAGAACTTTCTCCCCCTTTTACACAATGACAAAGTGGTCACCAGCTAATATTGAGAACTTGAAAACATTACCAAAAGGATTAGACCCTCTTAGAAATATATTAAAAATTCCCCCTTACCTTGAACCTACCTCTTCTTACCTTGACAACTTACTCTTGCTCTATGCCAACACTCTCTTCAACCAAGCACTACAACAAATAAAGAAAGAACACACAAGAATATTAAAATATGATGGAACATATCAATAAACATCTGAGAGGGAATCACCATAATATTTTTGATCCAATGCACATTTTGATCATATTTAAATCTCCACACATGATGAAAAAACACCATACAAGCTTACTAGCCTTCTCTCTCAAGCCACCTTAGGGACCACCAACAAAACTTCATCCTACACAAAAAATAGGAAACATGCTATAAAATAACCTGAGAAATAATATTTGAAAGAAACTCATGCCTTTCTCTTTTGGATAAACTAAACAAAAAACACATCTTCATAATAGGCTTTTCTAGATTCCTTATATCCGTACTTGGAATTGTAGAGCCCATATCTTTTAGTAGATACATCTTTAAGAACTAAAACTTCATATCTAGATCACTATCATATTTCCCCTCAAACACAAAATTTTTAAACAACTAGCTCATCCTCTACAATATACTTCCTTCACAAACTAACTACCCAATTAGGCCTCCAACTTGACAAAAATTTGAATAACTTGAGAATCACAAACCTTCAAATCTCTATTAAGATTGATTTTATAACCCATTTATCCCATTCAACATATTAAGAATCCACAAACCTCAAATTATAAGGCATACCATTTTTATAGCAAAGACCAAAACCCTATAATCTTAAAATAAACAAGGTCAACATAATACCTTCTAGTCAACATCCATCTCTAAAAACTATTGTACACCTAGAGATAATCATTACACACTTCTAAACCAATATTTTAGCTTCCACACCATTGGGAACCTTGAATTTCTATATCCCATTTTAGGACCTGCAATCTCTTAAGCACAAACTTGAAAACATGAGAGCTAACAAAAATGTCTAAATTGACTTCAACATACCTTTAGACCACAAAAACCACCTGGAGCATGCTAGAATAAGGTCAACATACCTTTCTATGAAAAAAGATCATTTTGAAAAATCACAAATCCTCCTTTTCCATTTGAAAACCTTTAATTTGACCCCACAAACTATTCCATATATAGTTATTAACATCATGACATCACCTTAGAATATTTTCTTCCTAGACATACCTATTCCAACTAAGAACACTCAACTTTAGTCTTCTAGGATCATCTCAAGAACACCACAACATTACTTGATTCTCCACTAAAATGAGTCTCTTTAAGAGGCATAGATAGAGACATCATTTGCACCATAATGCTCTAAAATAAATTGAAACTAGGAGTGGCCCATATCTCCTCAGTAACCACTAGAATCCTCTTATAACTATAAGACTTCTTTCTCTTGTTATTCTTCTCTTTAGTATGAACTATGACAACTATTTCCTTTTCTATATCAATCTTATTCTCTTCTAAGATATAATTAACAACACATGGAGCAATTATGGAATATTGACATACCTTTTCATCTGAAGAATAAACCTTGCAACTTGGAACCTCATCACTAGGCACTATCAATTGTTGTTATTTGTATGATACATGCACAAAAATGGTAGGATTTTCTCTTGGATCCAAACTCATCCTAGAATTAGCCTCAACCAATATCTTGGCTTTCTCCTTGAGCTTGGTCTTTTTATTCTCAACATAAGTAGGTAATGAGACCTCTTGAAACTCTTCAACTTCTAAAGCAATATCCACAATATAAAATAGATTACTTGGATCTATAGACTCATCATGACTCACCTTTGGTTTCCATGAGATAATTTTCCTTTTTACTTGAACTCTTGAATCTTGATTGAACTTATTTTGACTTAATGGCTTTTGCTTGTAGAATTTAACAATGTGAACTTTTTGTTCACAATTGTAGCAAACCATACTCCTTGATGTAAACTTAGCTTCTATTACCTTGTTAAAATAGGGTTTTGCAAAGTTTACCATATCTTGATAGTTAAACACTCAACCTTGATAATAACTTTTGACTAAATACCCCCATCATAGTTCCAAGTAAAATCATTTCTACCAAGTCTTCTAAATTCTCTAGCTCTATGCCTAAACTGATTACAAGTATAAAAGTAACCATTGAAATTTGCATACTTCATGGAATTTGCTTATCTAATCTATTTTAAATTACTTATACCATCACATTCATTCCTTTTATTATGATTTGTATTCAAAGTTTGATTGTCCTTGTTCACATTAGTCTTCATCTTGTCTTGAGTTGTAGTCTCTAGTTCTTCTTTATATCCAAGACTAGTCTTATCATTTTCATGCTTTTGATCATTCAAAATATTGTCTATATCACTTGAGCTCTTTTTAATATCACAAATGAATTCACCTTACTATATGTCTTCTCTAACTCAAATCTTAATGACTAAGTTTAATTAAATACCTTAAACATTCATCTTCTTTAGCTTTCAGGCTTGTAGACAAGACTTCCAATTGAAAACTAAGATCCTTGACTATATCTTCATGCTCCTTGGTGTCTTCATTTATTCTTACCTCATACATACTAAACTATTCCTAATAGTATTTGAGTTTAGATTTCATTTTATTATTGATCTTCTTCTCAATCTTTAGTTCTTCATGAACATTAATTAATGCAGTCTTATAGTCTACCTCATATTCATCATTATCTGAATCACTCCAAGTAGACCCCTTTTAATGTGAGTAGCTACCTTCTTCAACCATGAATAGATATTCATCTTTGATAGGACCATCATCTTCATGATCATACTCTGAGTCATTGGCTTCACTCTCATTTGATGAGTTGCAATCTTCTTTGGTGTAGAGACTCTTCTTGTCTTTGAAGTACTTATTCTTGTTATCAAACCTTTTAAAACCATTTTTGCTTTTATTAGACCTAAACTATATCTTTTCATCATCATGACCTTGATCATGTTCATCATCATTATTATTATACTTATGAGTGCACTTATTAGCAAACTTCCCTATCTCACCATAGTTGAAGCATTTGAGGAGTAGTTTACCTTTATACTTTGCCTAAATCTATTCTCAATTTCCTTGAAATTAAAGCTATTAGTTCCTCTTCATATATATCAGGAATTTCATCCTCCTTGAGTTTATTACTTTGAAACTTCCTCTTTGTCTTCATTTTAGTCTTGAAATTTGTTTCCTTCTTTGGTGGTATATCATTATTCTTCCTCATCTCATAGGAAGTAAGGGTGCCATGCAATTGATCCATCTTAAAATGAGTAAGGTCATGTCTCTCTTCTATAGTACATAATTTTGGATCAAACTTGGGGGATAGAGACCTTAATACCTTTTGAACAATATTAGCCTCTTTAAAGTTCTCTCTAGGACCTTTGATGATTTTCAAAATCTCATCAAATCTTTATAGATAGGATACCATAGAAGATACTTCATTGATCTTAAGACTTTAAAATTGCCTTCTATGAGTCTACAACTTAACAAGATTGACCTTTAAATATCCTTCATAAATGATTTGTATTTTGTCCCATATATTTTTAGCAAATTTACAATGGATTACCTTGGTGTATTTAGTCTCTAAAAGATCACAAGTAATAACATTCATTACCTTAGAATTGTTATCAAACAACTTCTTGTCTGCAACACTAGATGGAGGAATAGTAGTTGAAACACAACCATCCACAATAGATTGTCATACATCAAACCTTAGGGACATAATATATGTACTCATCTTGGCACTCCAAAATGCATAATTGGATCCATTAAACATCAGTGTTTGCTTAGTAGTGAAACCTCCTTGATGACTACCCATATTGTACCTTGGATCACCTTCAAGCTATTAAGCCTTTGCCAAAGGACATGATTTGATACCAATTATTAGAGATGGAATCACTGAGAGAGGGGGTGACTTAGTGAGCTCAGATATTTCAATTTCAATTGTATTTCTTTAAACTATTAACCAATTAGATTATATAAATGTGATCAAGCAACATTAACAAGAGAGTTCATTCATTCAATGCATACATAAGATCAAACACATAATACATAGTTCTTGTGGGAAACCCTCATGTGGAATAAAACCCATTATCAAGTTTGTAACATAAATGGAATATTTTCTTATAAGAAATTAGAAAAAATGGGACTGATCAAATCCTTAGACCAACAAACCTTGATCGTATCCTCCTGACTAAAGGTATTTCATGAAACACCTATTTCACAAGGAACAACTGACCCTAAAGAAGACCATGTAATTTAGAACCTCATTTGAAAATATCCACATTATAAATTATGTCTTCAACACATGATGATGAATCTCTATTTTTTAACCTCTGCACAAAATCTCTCTTTATCTCAAACATGCCTCTCATATAGGCATGCCACAAACTCTTTCCTTCTTCACTCAAACTATCATCATATGCACATTAGGACCTTTTTTCATATCCTCAAACTACAAGAATAATATAATAATATTAGAAATATGACCTATAGTATATACACATAGTCAAAAAAATTCTTCTCATTAAATCAACTAATAGGCACACTACATATCCTTCACTTCACAACTCTTACATCTGCCTTGCACAAGTATCTCTCACATTCAAGTCTTCTACTAGCCAATCCCATCTCATTTAGTTACATAATTTATATATAAATAATAAATTAACAAGACCATAATATTCAATTATTGGCCACAAAAAATTCCTTCACTTTTAAAGCATTTTACATAGGTCACACTTAAGTGCAATCCACTTTCAAATAGGCCTAAGTCACTTTTAGGTTCTATGGAAACCCATTCATGTCTTTGACACTTATCCAATCATAAAAATAACACATGGATACTTTAAAAAATCA
Source organism: Torreya grandis (assembly GCA_037957365.1). Lineage (NCBI taxonomy): Eukaryota > Viridiplantae > Streptophyta > Pinopsida > Cupressales > Taxaceae > Torreya > Torreya grandis. The sequence continues at coordinate 937,627 of JARHVA010005826.1, read as the reverse complement.
TGGGTCCATTATACATGATCTATAGGTCCCTTTTAAGTTTCCATAACCATCATGGTACACTCTTACTTAAGCACAATTTACTCAAATAACTCTCTCTACACACAGTCACCATGAATAAATACACAGTCAAATTTTAAACATTTGTTCATACTACATATAATTATAAAAACCTTAAAAATTCACACAAATCATACTTATGGAGTCTAAAACATATTCCAATATCCAATTCACCATGAAACATCAAAATATAATCTACATAAACTCAAATACTCTTCTCAAGTTACTTACAGAATAAACAAGAACACATAGTCAACTTTAGATATCAATATATTTTTTTATACATGCTTTAAAATATTTAAAATAGGATTATTATATTCTACATAGAGTCTTATTCATCTTATATTTTTACAACATGATAAAACTCCATCTAGATCAAGAGATATGGTCCAAAAACCACATACTAGTTTTTCCCTTCGTAAAATTCAAATATTTAAATATCAACAGTCACAATTAAACATTGAAAACTGTACTTGCATCTTGTTTATTATTATATTTTGATAAATATCCCACCATTTATCTTATTCAAAATTTATCACATAGGCTCTAATTTTTATATGTTAAACCTCAGTTACTTTGACCTCATCTTGTGTAAACTTACAATGTTGACTTATCGGACACCATCGATCTCTGTAGATCAACCAAGTATTTAACTAGAAATGCTCACCATTTGATCAATATGTACAAAAATCTGACTGATATTATATCCTTATCATATAATTTTTATTAGTTTTTAAACCTATAGCACTTATTACCATTTCTATCAACATGCATAGTTAGATCATGATCTGTACGATTGTCTGCACACTGTTGGATCTTGATTTGGTCTTAATCTTTAAGTCTATTAAACAAAAAGCATTTTGACCTACTCTAATTTATGTGAACCATATACATTCACTATATTAATTCTCATGAGCTATTGGATATCCACTAGGTTTAGATATTTAACATCATGCAAATTGACTAAGTATAGGGACAAACTGTAATATGCCTAGAAAGCCTACTTTGGACCTCAAAAAATTCTTATGTGCTTAAATGCATGATCTAAAATTTGGATCATCTGATATTCTCACAATATAAAAAACTACTCCTATAACCTTTGTACATGTGAGATATATAACTATTAAAATGCCTTCTCAAAATCTTCTATCACAAAGTCAACTTTGCTTCGAACTTGTTGGGGAGACCAAATTTAAACATGCATATATTTTGATGCACTTTAGTGCATAATCTAAAATTTATCAAAAATAAACTAGGCTTAAAATTTAATAAACCCATATGATCACATTTTCCTAAAACATCTACATGTGTGAGATATGTTACCATCAAAATGCTTACTAGACTCTTTTTGCCACATTGAAAATTTGGCTAAGTATGGAAAACACTATTAAAATGCTTGAGAGCCCAAATTTGTACCCACATATATTTTAATACACTTAGGCACATGACCTAAGATTTATTTTATAGTAACTAGGTAATAATTTTATCATAACCATATGACCAACACCCCTTGACTAATCTACACATGGCAATGATGACATCATCAAACTGTCTATTCAGATTTTTTGCCACTAGATCTAACATGTCTAGATGAAAACAATGGACTATAAAATGAATTCTACTCATGCACATAAGCATTCAAAGATTATAAAACCTATAATAATACCCCTTACACATTATAAAATCACCATATTCATCCTTGACCATCTCTAACCATGCCAAAACTAAAGTCAACCAAGCCAACTTCAAGCACACTAAGACAAACACATTACACACTTTGTCAGTTTCACTTAGGGTATCATAGCAATTCATCCACTCACTAGGACACCTCCATGACACCACCATGAAATAATTGAAAACTTTACAATAATCTCCCCCTTTGGCATTGATGTCAACACACATCATACAACACACCTTCCTTCTCTCTTCAAGCACTCTCATAATAAGAACTTTCTCCCCCTTTGACATAATGATAAAGCAGTCACTAATTGATCCTAAAGACTTGAAAATATTACCAATATAATTATATCATCTTATAAATATATTACAAACTCCCCATTACCTTGATCCTACCTCTTCTTTCCTTGACAACTTCCTCTTGCTTTATGCCAACACTTCAACCAAACAACATAAGGAATGAAGAAAGAACACACAAGACTATTGAAATATGATGGAACATATCAAGAAACATCTGAGAGGAACTCCCCCAAATATTTTTGAGAAAATGAACCTTTTGAGCATATTCAAATCTCCACACACCATGAAGAAACACCATATAGGTCTACTAGCCTTCTCTCTCAAACCACCTCAAGGACCACCAACATAACTTCATGCTACATACAAAATAGGAAACATGCTCTAAAAAAACCCAAGAACTCAACTTGGAAAAAATTCATGCCTTAATCTTTTGGATAAATTGAACAAAAAACACATCTTCATATTAGGCATGTCTAGATTCTTTGTAGCCCTACCTGGAACTTGCAGAGCTCATATATTTCAATAGATGCATCTTCAGGACCTAAAACTTCATATCTAGAGAAATCTCATATTCCCCCTCAAACACACCAATTTGAAACAATTATCTCATCCTCTAAAATATAATTCCTTCAAAAAATAACTACCCAATTAGGCCTCCAACTTGAAAAAAGTTTGAATAACTTGAGAACCAAAAACCTTTAAATATATATGAAGCTTGATTTGAAAACCAATTTGGCCCATTCAACTTATTAAGAAGCCTCAAACCTCAACTCATAAGGCAATTTTTTATTCTAGCAGAGCCTAAAACCCTAGAATCTCAAAATAAACAATGTCAACACAACATGCTCTAGTCAATCTCCATCTCTAAAACTTATTATACACTTGAAGATAACCCTTACACACTTCTAAACCAAGATTTTAGATTCCACACCATTGGGAACCTTGACATCCTATAACCCATTTTAGGACCTGCAAGCTCTTAAACACAAACTAGGAAACTTGAGATCTAACAAAAATCTCCAAATTAACTTCAACATACTTTTATAACACAAAAACCACGTGGAGCATTCTGAAATAAGGTCAATAGACCTTTCAATGCAAAAATATCATTTTAAAAAATTAAAAATCCTCCTCTACCATATGAGAACATTCAATTTGACCCTATAGACTACTCCATATATAGTTAATAACATCATGACATCACTCAAATACCAACTCTAGTATTCTAGGATCATCTAGAGAACACCATAGAAACACTTGATTCTCCACTAAAAGGAGTTTATTTAAGAAGCATAAACATATACATCCTTTACACCACAATGCTCTAAAACAAAGTGAGACCAAGAGTGGCCCACATCTCTTTAGTAACCACTAGAATCCTCTTATAGCTATAAGACTTGTTTCTCTTATTCTTTTTCTCTTTAGTCTAAACTATGACAACTAGTTCCTTTTCCATATCACTCTTCTTCTCTTCTACGATAAAATTGACAACACATGGAGCAACTATAGAATCTTGACATACATTTTCATCTGAATAATCAACCTTATAGCTTAGAAACTCATCACTAGGCACTATCAATTGATGTTCTTTGTATGATACATGCAAAATAATGGAAAGATGTTAACTTAGATCCAAAATCATCTAATAAATATCCTCAACCAATACCTTGGCCTTCTCCTTGAGTTTGGTCTCTGCATTCTCAATATGAGTAGATAATGAGACCTCTTGGAACTCTTCAACTTCTACATCATTCTCCACCATAGAAAATAGATTACTTGGACTTGTAGACTCATCATGGCTCACCTTTGATTTCCATGAGCTAACTTGCCTTTTTTCTTGCACTTTTGGATCCTGATTGAAGTTATTTAGACTTAATGGCCTTTGTTTTCAAAATTTAGAAATGTGACCTCTCTATTCACAATTGTATCAAACCATACTCCTTGATGGAAACTTAGCTTGAATTACCTTGTTTAGATAATGTTTTCGAAGTGTCCCACATCATTATAGTTGAATCATTCATCCTTGATCATACCTTTTGAATAATTACCCCCATCATAGTTCCAAGAAAATTCATTTCTAACAGGTCTTCTACATTCTCTAGCTCTATGCCCAAACTGATTATAAGTATAGTATTAACCATTGAAATTTGCATACCTCATGGCATTTACTTGTATAATATATTTTGTATTCATTATGTCAACACCTTTGTTCCTTATCTAATGATTTATCTTCAAAGGTGATTATCCTTGTTCACATTAGTCTTCATCTTGTCTTGAGTTGTAGTCTTTGGTTCTTTGTATCCAATACTAGTCTTATCATTTGCATGCTTTTGATCATTTAGAATATTATCAAGATCACTTGAGCTCTTTTTAAATATCACAAATGACTTAAAATTACTAGATGTATTATCTAACTCAGATCTCAATGACTTATTTTCAATTACATACCTTGAATATTCATCTTCTTTAGCTTTCAAGCTTGTATATAGGACTTCCAATTGACAACTAAGATGTTTGCCTATATCTTGATGTTCCTTGGTGTCTTCATTATTCTTACCTCATACATACTAATTTATTCCTCATATTATTTGAGTTTAGATTTCATTTTCTTATTGATCATCTTCTTAATCTTCAGTTCTTCATGAGTGTTAGTTAATGTAGTCTCATAGTCCACCTCATCTTCATCATTATCTGAATCACTCTAAGTAGATATACCTATTCTAACTGAGAACACTCAATTCTAGTCTTATAAGATCATCTCAATAACACCATAGTAACACTTGATTCTCCACTAAAATGAGTCTCTTTAAGAAACATAGATAAAGACATCCTTTGTACCACAATACTCTAAAACAAAGTGAAACCAAGAGTGGCCCACATCTCCTCAGTAACCAATAGAATCCTCTTATAGTTATAAGAATTATTTATCATGTTCTTCTTCTCTTTAGTATAAATTATGACAACTAGTTACTTTTATATATCACTCTTCTTATCTTATAAGATAGAATTGATAACACATGGAGCAACTATGGTATCTTGACATACCTTTTCATCTAAATAATCAACCTTATAGCTTAGAACCTCATCATTAGGCACTATCAATTGATGTTATTTATATGATACATGCACAATAATGGCAAGATGTTCACATAGATCCAAACTCATCTCATAACTAGACTCAACCAATACCTTGGCCTTCTCCTTGAGTTTGGTCTCTTCATTCTCAACATGAGCAGACAATGAGACCTCTTAGAACTCTTCAACTTCTAAATCATTCACCACCATGGCAAATAGATTACTTGGACCTATAGCCTCATCATGACTAATTTTTTATATATATGAGATAACTTGCCTATTTACTTGCATTTTTGGATCCTGATTGAACTTATTTTGACTTAATGGCCTTTGCTTGTAGAATCTAGTAATGTGACTTCTCTGTTCACAGTTGTAGCAAACCATATTCCTTGATGGAAACTTATCTTGTCTTACCTTATTAAAAAAATGTTTTTTAAAGTGTCCCACATCATGATAGTTGAATCACTCAACCTTTCTCATACATTTTGACTAAATACCCCCATCATAGATCCAAGAAAATTCATTTCTAATAGGTCTTCTACATTCTCTAGCTCTATGCCTAAATTGATTACAAGTATAGCAGTAACCATTGAAATTTGCATACCTCATGGAATTTTCTTGTATAATATGTTTTGTATTCATTTTGACAACACCTTTATTCCTTTTTTGATTATTTATCTTCAAAGACTGATTGTCGTTGTTCACATTAGTCTTCATCTTGTCTTGAGTTGTAGTCTTTGGTTCTTCTTTGTATCCAAAACGAGTCTTATCATTTTCATGATTTTGATCATATATAATATTGTTTAGATCACTTGAGATCTTTTAAAATATCAAAAATGACTTCACCTTAATATATGTATTTTCTAACTCAGATCTTAATGACTCATTTTCAATTATATACCTTGAATATTCATCTTCTTTAGATTTCAAGCTTGTATCCAGGACTTCCAATTGATAAATGATATGCTTTCCTATATCCTCATGCTCCTTGGTGTCTTCATTTATTCTTGCCTCATACATACTAATTTATTCCTCATAGTATTTGAGTTTATATTTCATCTTTTTATTGATCATCTTCTTAATCTTCAGTTTTCCATGAGCATTAGTCCCTATGATATACCTATTCCAACTGATAACACTCAACTCTAGTCTTTTAGGATCATCTCAAGAAAACCATAGATACACTTTATTCTCCATTAAAATGAGTATCTTAAAGAAGCATAGACAGAGACATCCTTTGCACCATAATTCTTTAAAACAAATTGAAACCAAGAGTGGCCCATATCTCCTCAGTAACCACTAGAATCTTCTTATAGCTATAAGACTTCTTTCTCCTATTATTCTTCTCTTTATTATAAAATATAACAAATATTTCCTTTTTTATATCACTCTTATTCTCTTTTAAGATATAATTAACAACACATGGAGTAAATATGGAGTCTTGACATACTTTTTCATCTAAATAATCAACCTTACATCTTGGAACCTCAACACTAGGCACTATCAATTGATGTTATTTGTATGATACATGCACAATAATGGTAGGATGTTCACTAAGATCCAAAATCATCTCATAAATAGCCTCAAAAAATACCTTGGCCTTTTCCTTGAGTTTGGTCTCTTCATTCTCAACATGAGCAGACAATGAGACATCTTGGAACTCTTCAACTTCTGAAGCATTCTCCACCATAGAAAATAGATTACTTGGACCTGTAGACTCATCATGACTCACCTTTTATTTCCATGAACTAACTTGAATTTTTCCTTGAAATTTTGGACCCTGATTGAACTTATTTCGAATTAATGGCCTTTGATTATAGAATATAGTAATGTGACCTCTTTGTTCATAGTTGTAGAAAACCATACTCCTTAATGGAAACTTAACTTATATTACCTTGTTTGAATAATTTTTTAAAAAGTATCCCACATCATGATAGTCAAATAACTCATCCTTGCTCATACCTTTTGACTAATTACCCCCATCATAGTTCCAAAAAAAATCATTTCTAATAGGTCTTCTATATTCTCTAGCTCTATGCCCAGACTGATTACAAGTATAGCAATAACCATTAAAATTTTCATACCTCATGGAATTTGCTTGTCTAATATATTTTATATTAATTCTACCAACACCTTTATTCCTTATCTAATGATTTATCTTCAAAGGCTGATTATCCTTGTTCACATTAGTCTTCATTTTGTCTTGAGTTGTAGTCTTTGGTTCTTCTTTATATCCAAGACTAGTATTATCATTTGCATGCTTTTGATCATTTAGAATATTGTCTAGATCACTTGAGCTCTTTTTAAATCTCACAAATGACTTCACCTTACTAGATGTATTCTCTAACTTATATCTCAATCACTCATTTTAAATTACATACCTTAAATATTCATCTTCTTTAGCTTTCAAGCTTGTATACAAGACTTTCAATTTATAACTAAGATGTTTGCCTATATCTTCATGCTCCTTGGTGTCTTCATTTATTCTTGCCTCATATATACTAATTTATTGCTCATA